>VBVQ01001634.1:0-32208 GCA_011636635.1 Tetramorium simillimum
CTCCCCCCCCGGATGCCGGATAAGCTCGCTTGGCTCGCGCCCGCCCGCAGAAGCATCGTCAATTCCGCGCTCATATCTGACGGTAATACGAGTCATAATTCAAGCTTCTTTAGTGCATTCGCCGAACCCCCCGTCTGTGTCTTCTATCTGGTAAGCGCAGTAAAGTTAACGCCTAAACTTAACGTCCTAGGTTTTATGGTCGCGTTTACGCGCGACGCCCGTGTCCGTCCGTTCGATCGCGCCTCCTTTTATTATTGTTTTTTTTTTCCCTCTCCGCATAAGTCTCCCGCGCGGATTCTGTGTGCGTCTCGTGTCTCGGGTGTCCCCGACTTCGTATGCGTCCATCGAATACGGCTAGATGCAAGGGAGGGACAGGCGGACGGGGTAAGCTAATATAGTCTGGCATCCGCACACGTATCCTCCTGCACGTGTAATCGGATGCTGTACCATCGTGTTACATCGATATAGCAACATAATCTCGTTTCAGAAATTCCCTTGCAGGTCCCCATGCAATATTTACTAGTTTTACAAATTCAACTTTTGATCTATGCATCTTATATTTCATATATATATATATATAAAACTCGAATATTTGTCACACGTCTGTTATATACTTTTGACAAAAAAATATACATATATATATATATACATATTATTTATTCTTAAAATATATAAAATATAAATAAAAATCTTATTTATATAATTTATATACAAAATTTCGCGGAATATTTACAGATCTGTTTTGTTTATTAGATTGATATGAGAGATTTAGTTGGCAGCTTTTTTTTTTTTAAAGGGATTCGTACCACTCGGTTGCAACATGAATTCTGACAGGCTCATTAATTGCCCGAAGAAATCGAGCGCGGGTATTTTTTTGTCCGTCGCAACCGTGACCACGATTCTTTTTCACCCTTTCTCGTTTTTCTTTTGCGGTCGACGTTTTTATCATTGCACGTCCCGCCGACCACAACATCGCGAAAGCTGCGACGTTGGGATACGCCGCGTTGGTTCTTCTATCTTTAGACCGACAAGCCGTAAAAATATTCTCAAGGATTCTTGGAGGCCCTCCCGCGGGAGCAAAGGCGGTCGACGGGGCTTTTTCATTCCGCGCACTGCCCTAAATAGCGCTTTTCAGTGCCAAGACGGTATCAGCTCGCTGAAAAATGCATCTTGTATGGAATTACGAGAATATAAACTCGGTCAATGTGTCGACGACACTAACGTTTGGATTATATTGCGATGAATTCTAATTGTAACGTTAACAATGAAATATATGATAATGTGATAATGTAGAAATTAACAAACAAAATAAATAATAGATCAAATAAAGGATTTAATTCTATATGATTGTTTATCATCAAAAACAATTTATGGAGAAATGTGGACAATCAAATGCCATATCAATTTTGTAAAAATTCGCATTTCGGGATGCCAACCTTTCACAGACTTCCTCGATTAACACGTTGGGTAACGCAGGATTCCAGAGGACCGCAAGAGATCCTTGTTTATCGCGGAAGAGGCGCGTCGTTTAGTCGCGACGTAAAATCGTATTGTCGTATATATACACCCTGTCGAAATTACAGATTCTCAGATCGTTCTGGTTACCGAGCTTCGACGATCGTGACTCGTTTGCGGATCACAGAGAACGCGGGAGGATCTATTATGCTTAAGCTAAAGGGGGAAGGATGCGGCCATTATGGTAATCCCGTCCGATGGTTCACGGGGAAACTCGCCCCGTGTCTCTCCCGCCGGAGATATTTATGCGCGGCGTCTTTCACTCTTCGACACGGAGTCAACTGTAATGCAGAACAAGGAAAGACACATGTCCTTTTGCAGGCACCCTCCTTAATTTCCTCAAAGAAAACGGATGCGCGCCTGCCTTTGCATTTTAAAGACAGGCGAGTCCATATTAGGGTCTGTAATTGAGGCGCTCGCGGAATGATATAAAGCCAGAATAAACTCTGTATAACAAGTCGATGGAGCAAGGTAGTAAAATTTGGGAAACGTTGTAAAATAAATGAAAATGAGATGAGATTAGTCATCGTGCAACGTAAAGATAAAAGGACGAATCGTTCTTTATCCCGACGCCGCGACGTTCCCATCCTTTTGCTTTCAAGTCGTATTAACAGCGAACTCCAGTTTCAAGGTGTCAGAAGATCTCGCGAAAATCAAAGCACGTAGTGTCTCTCTGCAACCTTGTGCATGTCGTTTCTTCTTTCGCCTCAGCTTCGGTCCGCTGCGCGACGCCCGTCGTGATCGTATGTACACAAATATAGTCGCTCACGATATAACGCGACTTACTGCGGGATGCAGATTCAGAAATAACCGAGGGGAGAGACATTGGTGAGAAAATTGAGAATAAGTACGAGCCGCGCGTCGCTTTTAGTACTGCTTTTCTACATCCCTCCTGAGAAATGTGGATGAAGGTAGACGGAAGCCTGGCGGTCTCGTGGCATACAAATTTTTGTACATCCTGGCGGGAAGTCTCCTGCATCTTCTGGAATGCCAGACAAAGTGAGACCGGGAGGAGGGGGAGGCAGATTTGCCACGTCGTAGGTATAGCGGAGGTGCGATAACGCGCGCGATAAGAATGGACATCGGGCGAGAAGGAGAGCCGGCAGATCGTTTCGCGCCGAGACGTACGACATTGGCTTTTATGCGCGCAATAATGCGAGCGCGCCGGCTGTTGGGGTCGTACACAGTCGAAAAATGGAGGAGACTATGGGTTGCAGATTCTCTCTCTCTGCGACTGCGTTTCTCTCCGAGAAACGACATTTTTTCCAATTCCGCGAAAACGTTGTACGTGAGAATCCGTAGCGTACATACGTTCCCTACGAGTTGCACGATATTTTTTTTTTATTGCTCGCCGTCGTCCTTGTCGAAGGGAAAAAATAAAAGTGAAGGAATCGTTCAGAGCTCAGCATATTTACGTTCGTTAGCGAGTGATATAGCGAGATGGTTTATACTTACATGAATTTGTATTCATAGCGAATCCATCTTTTTTATCTGCTATGATTGTTGTATTTGCTAAGAGTAATTTGAATTTATATAACTAATATTTAACAATTTGTAAAAATTGTATCTTTCGTTATTCATTCTTATAACAGAGTATAAAGAAAATAACATTAATAATTTAATTTAAAAGACTTGTTATTATATACAATTCTTGAAATAAAATGAATAAAAATTTTCTGTTTTAAATGAAGTTTTATAGGATATTTTTGTGAGAAGAATATAACTGTCCACAATTTTTTTTAAAGTAAATTTTACAACATGATTGACGGATTTCCAATTTCTATGTCGTCTTTGACGCCACCTTCTTCATTCAAACTTCGAGACACTTTTATGGACGGCGACGTTCAGCCTCTCGTACAGCCACGAGATCGGTCGCAGATCGGACGTGAATAATGCACGACGACGTCACCGCGGCGCATAACGTCACGAACTTTCAAGGGGAGGAGGACGAAGAGGTGTCCTGGAGTGGAAGAAACAGGGAGGGAGAAGGCGGAATAGGCTTTCCCACTTCTCGCTACTGGACGACGATCTTTACAGTCGCAGAATATTTCTCATTTAATCCGATTGAGTGACAAATCGGGTCCGTCTTTCTCTTTTCTCCATTACTAGCCCTCCTCCTCTTCGTCTCGTGTCTTCGTCTCTTCTTCTAACGTCTGCTACCTTCATCGTTCTTCTTTTTCCCGCTCGTTCTCCTTCGACCGGGCGGGGCGTATCCCGACGAATGAATATTTAATTCTTACTTATCCTTCGCAACGGCGAACAGCATAAGCGCGGATAAATAAGCCGGAGAGAGAAGGGGAGGCAGAAAGGCCGGGCCTTGCCGACACGGGCAAGATGTATTTTAATGATAATCCGCAGACGACATCTGCGCCTGTGTTCGTTCCCACCTTGCTCTGCCTCCCGTTCTTCTCGCTTTTCTCATCTTCGCGCGCGCGCGCGCGCCCGCGCGCCGCTCTCTGCATGATTTGGCGCGGGCTCTGTTTACTTGGCGCGGAAGACTCGACGAGCGTCCGAGATGCGCGAATAGCGGAACTCATTTTCAAAAGTGACTTCTCTCGGGGAATCTCTCCGCGAAGATAACTTTAGCATCGGCGTAATAGATATATTCGTGGGTGCTCTACGTGTAGGCTCGAGAGAGTTGAGATACGAGATTGACTCGAGGATAATTAATGTCAAGTTTGATAGATTAAGACAGACGCTGATTATTATATTTGTTAGAAGAACGCAAAAAATAGTTTCCGCGTAATGTTTTGCATCTCTTTTAGAACGCTTATTTATGAACGTGAGTCAGAGGCGTAGTACTTAAGTCTTTAAATAACGTCTTAAGGCTCTTGGTTTGATCGATTCTTGACTCGACTCGAAGAGTCGACAAGGTTGCGCCGAGCATAAATAAATGCACGACACTGTAATATCGATAATCGATGACCCTGACTTTGGTCTTACGAGTGTTTTGCATATCAATTCGGTTCATATCGATCAGGGGGCCTTGTTGACGATGTTTCTCGGCGTTGCCATGGCTCGTTAGAAGCACGATCGTTAAAGGCTCGCATTACTGGGACAATCTCGCGCGATTGGATTCTCGGCGAAGCGGGTCGTGCCTGCCCTTCGATTGGAAATAATGAAAAAGACTCCGGGGAATCGAACGAGAGCTCGATGGCACGAATCAGCCCCATTCTGGCCTGGGTCAGAAAAGAGAGCCGCGCGCGCGCGTGCGGCACCTCGTATCCCTTTCTTGGGGGAATTAGAATTATTTAAGGTCGGGTCAGGCCGCGCGCGGCCGGCCGGCCGGTCGTAATTGCACGATTTACGACGTCTGCGCGCGAGATCAATGCCCACTGATGAATGCTCCGGTGCTTTCTAATTAGCGGTTATTGTTTATTCGCGATCGCGTTTATGAGATACGATATTTCGGACGGACAGCCGCTAATTAATTCGTAACATTAATCTATATGTATAAATGTGGCTCTCGTTAATGCGCGCACGGTTTTATGCGTCAGTTAAATAACAGGGGATACGCATGATAAAGTCAAGTCTTTTCTCTCTTAACGAGATAACCCGCTACGTGTATTAAAATTAATTATTAATACACCGTAATTCCTTCGAATATTTTACTCTTTTTTGCGCAGACGATCTTTCATGCGGTACAGATATAATTACCACCGAAACCGTCTTCAAATATTTATATATGTTTGATACATCTAATAAATTTTCAATATATTTAATATAAATTTTTTAATACAAATATTACAATGTAAAAAAATCTAATGTATATAGAATACAAAATGGGGAAAAGGAGGCAACGTCAGCTTTAATTGACGTCGACCGCCTCTCTCGGAGATATAAAAAGTCACATTTTTGCTCTATAAGGATATCGCGATCGATGCGGGAATCAATCGGCCGCCAACCGCGAGATATCGGCGCGATTTACAATGCTCGTTAAGGGAGAGACCCGCCGCGACGTTTTCACTCGATTAAAGCTCGCCCGGTAGCTCGCTACCGTCCCGAGCCGTCGCTCACGTCCCAAGTAATTGCATACGCAGGCCGGACTCTCTCGGCTCTCTCGGCGTCGCCGAAGGTCCGCGCGGTTCACGGCGGTGCATTGCACGCGGTCGCGAGCGTTGCATACGTACGTGCAGTGAATGGCATTGAGGGGGCCTCTATCTATAGAGACTAGATTAGAGTGCGTTAGCCTCGCGTCTCGCGGCGGCTATACAGTCTCTCCTCTCCCCCACCCCCCCCACCTTCCCTCACGTCCACCGTACGCGTGTACACGCATCGTCGGTACTGCTATATTTGTAACGGGGCGGGTGGATACGAGCGGCGACTTCGTAACCAGCGCGCCTTCGCCTATCGTCGCCGCGATAATTGACGGATTTACTCTCTTTATCTGGAGTTGATAACTGATACTGACCGCGGCGAAGCGTGTGCCTTGCCCATCTCGTGAATTCTTGCGGCTTTACGGCATCTTTACATATGCGCATTCCAGTCCAGTGATAAAAGTGTTACGTCGTGATTAGAGTGAAAAATGCGATTAAAAAAAAATCCACGTTTGAATCAGAGATTTTATTGATATATTTGACTGATCGATGCGCTGAAATAATCAGTAGTATTATTTTTATAATCGACAACCGCGAATTTCTCCTCTCATTTTTAATCGCGAGCTGCAACACCGCTGTTAGCGACAATATTTCTTCCGGTGATGTACGATAAAAGCGGCGAGAGTGTACAGAGTACGTGATTCTGAAGTTACATTATTTCGCGGAAGATTAAGCTGCCCTCAGACGGCTTGGCTTGCTCGCCAAATATTTCCCCCGTTAAGCTAAGGCAAATGTTGTATCATGTAAATGTGAGGGACGCGACGCGTGACAATGCCCGCAGTAATGCAATGTAATAACACGATATATTCCGCCACGAAAGTGCAGTACGTTTGCATTTGCCAAATATTTGGCAAATGCACACACCGTCTGACTCCGGTTTAAGCAATAAGGAGCTAAAGGCGCTGCACAGCCCCAGGTACAAGACGTCGTAAACTACAGTTACGTGCGCCGCGATTTACGGTCGCGCATGCAGCACGCGGTGCAACTATCTTGCGGTCTGTCGTGCCGCAATTTGCACTTTCAACGTCGAGCTATAACTAAATAGGGAAAACCGTAGGCGGCGGCGACGGCGACGGCGAATAAAGTCCGGTAATTTAACGGGATCGCTAATATCCCTGCCTCGCCTCGCGGTAATATGCGTCATCCCGCGCGCGTCCAGACGTATCGCCGCGAGTGCTCCATTTAGCATTATCGCGAATCACTACTGGTTACCTCGCATCGTTGAACGGTATATGCCCGCGCGCGGCGTTGCGGTGTCCGCGAACTTATCGTTCTTGCCATAATTCGCGATGTCCAGAGCGAGTGGATTTATCTGAATTTCATAATTTATGACCAGGACATTGATGCGTGGCAGTGCGCCGCATATACGGGCGGAAACCTCGGTCTGTCTTGGGCGATACATACATACGTCAATATCTCGAAACGGGGACAAACAGCCGTCGCCCTGTGGGTTTTAATTAGAAACGTGCTCGCCTGAGCGTGTCTGAATTTGAAGGACGGTTGTATATCGCGTCAACTTACTTTATTTACTCGAGGCGACGCGAAATAAACGTCGAAAAGCCCGCGATAGCAGGTGATACAGCGGCGTCATTATCATATCAATTCCAGGACACTGTTAGTTGCATTCATCCGGACCATTTATCATCAAGAATGTAAATGGCGCTTATAAATGTTAAATCTACGGGCAACCGGCCTGTTTGTTTTGCCGGACTACTTTTCGACGGATCTCGAAGGACGTGAACCGGTTTCCAAGTTAAGTTCGGTTGTGTTACCTGATTATTAGAAATATAATTATTGCGTGTCCGTGCACGTTGTAAATTTATCTCGGCTATATTGAGGACGGATAATTGCGAATGCTAGCAGAATATAATTTCCCGGCATTAAATGTTGCATAATTATTCAGTCGGCCGATGTGCTGGATTCTCACGCGTCTTCTCTCGCAATTATCGGGATCGCAACAACAAGAATTCCTCGATTTTTCGAGTGTTTTTTTTTTCTTCTTTTTTTTTGCGCTTTGCGCGCGCCGCGACTCTAGATAACGATAACCAATTTCCTTCGCGCCATATTCCACGTTCTCCGTGAAGATATTACTTTGGCTTCATCTGAGTGGGACAAGGACATGCGACATCGCGAACGCGATGGGAACACCGTGTGTGTGTCGAGAGTGTTCATTTTGTCAGCCAATAAGAGGAACGGGGCGCTGTCGCCACGGCTAATTACTGCGGATTAATGTATCCGCCATGTAGAAGAAACGCAATGGATGGATGATTGCCTCGACGAGCGTGTCCGAGTTTTTGTCGCTATTCTAGCGAACGCGTGTACACGCGATAAATATAGCCGCGTACTCCACCTGTTCTGCGGCGCCCTCGATATCCGGATTGACATTTTTCGTAAAAAGGATGAAGGATGTCGGAAAAAAAAATAATCAGTTATCTCAAACTTATCGCAAACCACTTGTATTTATTTCATTGCATAATTTACGTAATTACTTATTTAATTTTTAACTTGACAACTTCTTTATCTTAAACTTCGTCTCACGGTTCGTAACAGCATTGTGGATGCTTTACCTCCGAAGTACATTTTTAAAATGCCCGGGGCAACTTAAATTGGCAATTTTTTTCATACAACTTTTTTTTGCATATCTTGTCCGGCGTTCAAATGAGGGGAAGAAGTTTTATCAGGCGCGCTTTCCCGTCCCGTCGTGGAAATTGCGTGGCGGGAATACCTAGGAATTCTTTGATCGCCTTGAGGAGAATGTGCAATGACCTTGCGGACGCGATATTCATTGGAGGAAGTCGCGAATAATCGTGCGGAATTTCAATCGCGAGATAGGCGTTAAAGTTAGACGGTACGTTGAACCCAGCCTGCTGTCTGCCGATAATCACGTCTGTTTCGTTTAAGCGACGCTCGATGAAAGCCGATGCGGGAAAGGTTTTCCTTCTCCCCGTGAAAAATAACGCCCGGCGTCATCGGTCACGTGTCCGCGATCCTAGAATCATCGAGGAATTTCCTTCGCGGAACTTGGCTCACAATCAGCTTTAGTCGCCGTACGTGCGCGGCAAACTGCGAGACTTTCGACGTTTTACGAGGATTTTATATCGATCGTGTGCAATCTTTTTTTTATGAACAAAGAATAAAAATTAACGATTAATTGATATAAAGATAATTATGAAAAAGACAAGTATTAATGTTGCTAAGAATTATATTTTGCAAAAGTGCGCACATTTCGCATTTTCTGCATTTTAATTTGAAAATGTTACATAGTCTTTTTTAATTTTAGTTTTCGCGTTATTGCAGCGAAACTAAATTATCTCTACATCGATCGCGACGACGTAAAGTCTTTCATCAGCTTCGAACGATTGTACCTCTCATGGTGCCGTTAAACCCTGGCATGAATATCCGTCGCGTGTGAAACTCGCGTCGCGATAAGCAGCGTTTAGGGTGCGAGAGGATGACGAGAGCGATTTCGATAAAATCTCTTGCGAAAATCGCAACTGACGCAGATTCATTGAACGAAACTGCCGGGACCAGCGATGCATTTCGCGGGAGGGATGAAAAGGGGCAAGTTCGACACGTTACTTTCACCGTGGGGGGTGGAACACGCCTTGTAATCAGGAACCGATCACTCGAGGAAATTGCCAACTGTGTTTGGGCACCTGAACGTGAATCTCGTTAGCCCACATTCGCCTGTTTCGTTTCCGAAGGGGCGCGACCCTCCTAGAGAATTCCGTTTCAAGTGGACGACAAAATGCTTCTCTCTCCGACTTCTTTCATCAAATCGGACAAAGAGAATCTGTTTTTGGTTCCCCATCGTTCCCTTCCTTTCTAAAAACCTCGCGATTATTATACTTTTGAACTATAGCGTTAAATTGTTTCAATTTATTGCGGTTAGGTGAATTTTATAATAATTTTCACAATGAATATATAAATATCTAAAATAAAAACAGACATGAAGGAATTAATATAACATACAGATATTATATAACTTATTAATTAATGATTCTTATTAAATAATATTTTTATTGTTTAGGTGTACGTACGTTGTTTAAGATCTTATACTTTTCTCTTTAGTTTCAAGTCTTTTACTTTATGCATAGGCACTGTTCGAATCGCTGTATACTTTTAAAAAGCTCCCAAACAGACTTTATAAATCTTTTTCATTATTTACGTTAATAACATTTTTCAGCTAATTTGCATTTTAGAATGCGAAGGCTTAATAGCAACATAACATTTATTTAAAGTCACATTGTCGAGAAATTAAGCGCGAAATAGCAAACGCATTCCATCGCGCCATTTTAGCAGCGAAAGTGCGAAAAAGGGCGGTACAAGTCCTCGGGCGCGTTAATGGAGGCACGAAGTTGCTCGGAGGATCGCTCTGCGCGCCCTGCTCGACGTGTCGTTCTTACTTATTCACGCGATAAGAATTTTTGACAGACGAGGGTTTCGCGGGTTGCTCGCGCGCGCGAGCGAGCGAGCGAATCCCACCGGAAATAAACACGCCGCGGGCAGTAACGCGTTTACATTGGAAAGGTGGCGCGAAGCGGCAATTTGTTCGTTCTAAATTATAAATGACGCGCTACAATTTAAATTTACGGCCGCAACGCCGAGAGTGTAAATCGAAAGGGGGCCGAGCCCGGGGAAACATTGTTGATCATTTTACTCGTCGGGAGAGATTTCTTATTTCCATTTATCAATATTTATTATTCACGTGCAATCACATTGAGACGCGCTCGTAATATTATTGTGAAACGTAAATTTTTCAC
Organism: Tetramorium simillimum; assembly: GCA_011636635.1. NCBI lineage: Eukaryota > Metazoa > Arthropoda > Insecta > Hymenoptera > Formicidae > Tetramorium > Tetramorium simillimum. The sequence continues at coordinate 10,376 of VBVQ01001634.1, forward strand.
GTGATTTATATGTATATGGCGCGAGGAGGCCCGTCCGATCGGGCCGCCGTGTTCTCTCCTCTACGGCGGATTTTATCAGCGGTTGTTTCGGCAATGGTATTCGAACGGCGTAGCCGAGCGAATTAAACGTACCACCCCTAAATCGTGGAAGTGATTTCGTCCCCGTGTCGTTCGGCTCTTTAAGGGCGCCGTTAATCACACCGCCCGCTAAAGGTTTGATGAAAATCTTATCTTAAACGAGTAATTAGGCAGTCTCGTGGGGGTCCCGCCGAGAGGGGTCGGAATCGCGTTTCCACGCCTTCTTTACATTATCGGGATGCACGCGACGGCGCAAGCCGTGTCGTTATTTATAATTTTCCTCCTAATTTCGCGCGACGCGTGGCGCGCGAAGTGTCGTTGCAATTAGCTCTAACATCAAGCGCATGGAAATTACAGGGACGACGGAGGAGGTATTCCGCGTATACACTTGCGCACGCACATCCTTAGACCTGTCAACGAGCGGAACGAGCCGTTTCATCTCGCAAAATCGTTTCTTTATTCTCGTCACGTGACGAGATTCTTGATATTCGGAGTTGGTTTTTTTTTTGTGTGTGAAAGACCACTTGTACATATTTTATATTTAATTCTGAAAAGTGTATTCTGAAATTGTTTAGTGGATCAAAGTTGCAAAATATCTAGATGAAAAAAATCTTTCTAGGAATGGTAATCAACATTTCAATTCATATAATCAAATGAGAATAATAATCTTTGACAGCAAATTACCATGAAAACAAGGATAATAATAATTGATAGCAAATTGTTGTAAATTTGATGCGCAATCAGGAATTAACTTCATTGATCCACGTCGTCTAATAATACAACCTAATAATAATGTAACCTAATAATACAAAATCTGTTTTTAGTAAATTACCTTTATCATATTGTGCGACATCTTTGCGGGGTGTAGAAGTAATCCAGGCATATTATTTAGATCGGTTCGCCCCGTAGTGGTAACTCGGCGAGAATCGCTACTAGCAACGCGTCCGTCCGAAATGATTAACTTCGCATTCGAGTAGCCGGCCGGCAATTAGGACGATTGCTTCGCAGTCTGCGCTTACCGCGCGCGCGAGGCCCGGACCACAATTTCCTCGAAAGCCCTTTACCCGGGAGGACGCTTCCCGCTTCAGGGCCGGCACGAATGTTCGCGTGGTTCAGAAAATCGCAGATGAAATAATGACAAGTGAAAAGGGAGCGTCCGAAATGTATTTGTATGTAACATGAATAAATGTCTTCTGCATCTGACATGTTTGGTGGCTCAATCGGTCGAGTAATTTAAGTAAACGAAGAGCGTGTTCCAATGTCTAGGCCTGGGTTTAGATGGTCGTTTTGAGCGTGGCCTTAAGCCGGTCCTGCCTGGATTCACTCTGAGAGACACTTAAGTTGTGCCTTCCATTTTCTCTCCCAACCGGCTGGCACATTAGGCTTACGAAGAGGAGTTTAGAGGACCTGGAAGATAATGCTCGTCTTTCTCGCGGTAGTTTTCGGTCGAGCACGCATCACGTCACGGTGAAGACGGCGCGGCGCTTGGATTTTTTCCAGAATGAAATTAATTAAAATTATTTTAGCGACCATTAAATTTGTAAAATTTGGAATATTTATTATTTTCCTTTTTTATTTTTGCGTTAGCAGGAAATTTTCCTTCTATCTGTCATATACTGTATTGTTTCGCTAATTAAATTTTTAAAATTAATTGCGCTTTGTGGAATTTTTTTACATGTTGTCAAATCTTTTTTATTGTTTCACATTTTACATTAGTAATTATTAAACAAACTTAAAACGTAAGAAAGAATGCAGACCAATTGCTGGCCAACAGTCAGAAACAGAGATCCTGTTACGGTTCGCGTGAGTTCACTGGTAGTTCGCAATCTTGTTAACGCAAGAACAATCTTGCATACCTAAGCCGTTTAGCGTAAACTACATCAGAGTTGAAATCAGCAACAGCAGCGAACTTCATTAATCGCAAAGCACGCGCAGAGTTGAATTTGCTGATTCTTGCTCGCTACAGTTACATTTAGCTAATGACGTAATATCGTATCACCGGTGACTCAATGATATCCGATCACTATTTCGCTAACGTATTTGTACAATTAGAAGCACTCTTATCGAACAGTCGTCGCTGTCTCGTATCGGCTTTAACGAACAAAGGGAAGTCACGGCGCTACTGTCATATCCATCAAGATGATGATGAGACTCCAAATCTTCTTAAGGAGGAACAAAGGACGGGATGCTAAAACAAAGTACCCCGACGACGATGGAAACGGTCGATGACAAGCGCCTCCTGCCGCGAGGAGCGTTCGCACAACTACGCCAACGACGCAGTGAGATAAATTTCAAGAGGGGGCGCCTACTCGTGCCTCCCCCCCCCCTCACCCCAGAGGAGCCACCCTTTCGTGAGATGCGCGGTGAGGGTGGAACAACCCCGTGTTTCTCCTTAGCGTCCTGTGGATTCGACCTTTAGCGCTGTCGGACCAGACGTGTACGGTGTACATGGCAAGAACCCAGCCTCTTCTCTCCAACCTCAACCTCTTCGGCGACGCATGGCTGATTTATACGGACTGAAGGAGCCATATCTCTTCTACATTACGGTAGATTCTCCAAAGCGTGACTGTACAGGGTGCGTCAAAAGAGCGCGCACTATCTCCGACCGTGGCGAGATTAGCTTTACGGAGTTTCCTTGCAACTTATTCAGCGTTTCAATGAGCCCAAAATTACGAGAGTGGATTCATCAGAGATAACACATAGTAATGAATATACAGCGCATCGAGCTCGGGACTTACATATTAAATTATTAACTTGTGGAAATGAATGAAACTGGTTTACTCTCTAATGAATTAATCAACTTATCTCGGACTTGAAGCTGAATTCGAAATTGATCAGCTAAATGTAGCTGTGTTCGGAAACCATGTTTCTCCTTTGAATTGAAAGGTACAAATCGTTCCACGTAAGTGCAATAATTTTGATGCTCGCGTTGTAGGCGTCGTCGATTCGTTTTGAGACGGCCTGTGCGTGCGTGTGCGTGCGTGCGAGCGTGCGTGCGTGCGTGCGTGCGTGCGTGTCGAGAGCACGTATAGTGAAGCGGAACGAGTATAGTGGGACGTGATATATAGTCGTGTCTGGTACCGCTGAACGTCGTTGCAATCTCCTTTAGTGGAAGGGACAGAGATTTTTATGGATAGTCACGGTTGGGGTGGTTCGCCTTGGGCGAGAATCCGTCGTATGAATTTACGTTGATCGTTGTTTTAGTGCGTCCCCCGCAGGAGAGAAGTCGCCCTTGGCGGGAGAGAAAGAGAGGAAGAGAACAGGCCTAGCTTTAATCTCTCGCGCTCCTCGCGCGAGCGTGTACATCAATCGCGGTATGTAATCGGGTAATCGGAGATAGAACGACAGGATTTATAGCGCACGTCCTGCGCCGATGTACGCGCTTCTGTACTAATTTATTAGCGATAACTTAGAGCCGCTGCCATTCGCCGATCGATGAAATATTCCGCTTGCGATGGTAGGAGTCGAAGGATACCGCCTTCTTTCTTTCTTGTCATAAATTTGAGAGTCACCTTGTGTATTAGAGACGTGAAGGGAGGAAAGTTGCAAATGTTCTTGAATATGCTTACACTTCGTGATTTTTCACTTTGCGTGTCCCTCGCCAAGGGAGGGGCATTCTTCGTCCGGATTAATTTCGATTTTACAATTAAAACGCGGGACGAGACAGGAACGCTTTGAACGCCGTCCCGTTTTTATTCTCAAACGGAACACGAGATCGTCCTCCCCTTGGCTCTCGCAGATCAGTAAGTCGTCAACCAGACGATTCTCTGGATATTAAATTCAAAATAATAGCATCCATCTTACCCCAAAATTTTGGTTCTCCTCGTTAAGGAGTCTTTTAATACTTGGACGAACAAAAGCTTCCATTGAAGCGTTTTATACGTTTATTATTCAGCTTGAAAACTTCAAAGCTTAAATAATTAAACTTGAAAGTAATTTTGTACTTGGATATTAAATGTGTATATAATTTTAAACTAATCTTTTAAATTAATTATTTTAGATTTAATTAAATTTAATCTGTGAAATAATTATTTCAATGACTCGCTGAAAAGGAGCATAATTTGTCTTAAAATTTGTGCATTTTTATATATGAATTATATACAATTTAAAAAATATAAATATGATTTATGTACAAACTGCGAACGGACAAGCATATAACGGACATAACGGCTCGATTGTATCTTGAAATCTTACATCTCGATGTTGATACGGTTTAGATAACTATCGATTGCAGGTAGGCAATGCGGAAGCGGCAGGGTGTGCGTTCGCAATGCACACGACTCCAGATTTAACTCCCTTTCATGCCGATCTGCGAGCTCCGTCAGCCCGCGGATAAACCAACCGAGAGTCAACGCACGTGAAAAAAAAGGGGCTTTTCATCTGGTCTCCGTCTCCCATTTTAATTCCGCCTATAATCCGCGAGGGGAGCGAACCCTCCCTGCCCATCGGCAGTTATCTTCTGCGAATCGCGAAGGGCTTTTTTTCGACAAGGTACAGGCAACTCGCGAGAGCGCGCTTATTGATTCTCCTGCGATATGCACGAAAACCTTTCACGCATGGGCACGAATACGCGCGTGTGTGTGTACGCGCGCCATTCTTATCGGCTCCGAACAAAAGGACGACTGAAAGCTGCTATCTCCCTTTTTAACTTATCGATGATGGTATCATAACAGAACTGTCTCGTCGACAGGACGAGATCGAAATCTAACCAAACTATTTGAATTCCGAAAAAAATCAAACTTAAGTTTCTGTTTTATATTATTTTTTTACAAATTATTTTATCAATTACTGTAAATGTTGCCAATTTGATTCGTAGACGTGAAAATCTTCTTTCATATTTATTTTATAAAAGGCATATTTTAATATTATTTTACATCTCCTTCAGATATTTTATAGCAAATATTTAATATGCTTATCAATGTGCTCGCTGTGATTATTGAGAATCGAGACATGCTTGCTTTATAGTTTGATCAAAATTGTAGGTATTCCATCGCTAAAAACGGATTTTGGCAAGCACGCGATGCACCCACCGGCATTGTAACTGTACCGCCACGAACGAATGAATTCACCCCACATGGTAAATAATTAACGCGTCAGGGGTGAATACGTGACATGGCTACAACACAAATCTGATAACGACGTGAGCGGCAACAAGACGGAATATTAAAAAAAGAAAAATGTTCTCTCGTCCATCCGTACTGCACTTTCGTCCTCTATCTCTCTGCCCTCACTTTTGCAAATTATAGCAATACTGTCCTTTGCCATTGCGCGTAACTATAAAATTGTACGCACTTGGTATGTTCAATTTCCGTCGCGAGTCCTTTTTTTCCTTCGATCTCAATTATACCTAATCGGCCTACGGCATCAGAGTAGGAAATAAGCGGTTTAACCGAAGAAAGATAGAAGGAGATTATATATCGAGAAAAATCCTGTAGAGTTTTAGATACGCTTAATATATTTTTCTTTTTGTCTTGAGTTATTTCATTGTTAATCTATAATATGTAAAATTGCTTGATGTACATACACAATTGTAAATAGTATCTATAAATGTAGCAAGTTATATTTGGATTCTACATTAATTTTTCACGATGATTATTGAGCATTATATTATATTTTAACTACATTCTATATATTTATTATTTTTTACTCTAAAAACATATTTTATTTTAGTGTTAAAAATGCAGAAAAATTTAGCTAAGAGAGTTCGACTTGGTATAAAAATTTACAGGCCATAATTTTGTATTAGCGTTTTAGAATTGACTATTTCTCCCGCGATGAACGTATTGTCGTATGCGTGGTATCTGCGTTATTTGGACACCCTGAATATCCCCGCAGATAGAAAGACGGCTATCCAAGAGGAAAGGCAATTTCTCTCGCGAGTGGGGTCCCGATAAAATTCTAGGAGCGCCACGAGGCGTGTGTCGTATCAATTGTCAATAATATTAGGGACCGCAATTTCACTCAGGAAGTTCCGTCGGGCGTTGTTCGGCCCGATATCTGTCCGGTTCCCCTACTGTTTTCCCCGTGATGGCGACCTTCCCTTACTTCAAAGGGGAAAACGGAGTCAGCCGAAGAAAGGAAAAGCAAGGATACCAGCGGTGTGTACGGGATAGCGCCATCGATTATTTTCACGCGAGAAGGAACACTAGTCGGAAAGAAGGAGGGACGGTTTCTTTGTTCGGATCTCCTTTCTCGAATGCCAGTGGGTCACTTGCATTCGACGGAGACGCCGCTACGATTCTCCCTAGGGAGGGTGCAGGGAGAGAAGGAAGGAAAGGTTTCGTAGAAACGAGAAAGTTTCGAAGAAAAGTCGTATTAACGGTATTACTCCGTTCGTCTGAACGGTACATCGAATAGTATGGCGAACATATCGGAAATAACCGTATGTCGTCGAATCAGCGAATTTCCGGCATTGGGGGTGAATCCAATCCAGTTGCGGTTCCCACGCGACCGAGCCATCGTGACTTTAATAGTTGAGCGTCGCTAGGCTAGAAACTGAATGGAGGCCAGAATTCGGTTAATAAGCGGAGCACGGGATGATCATCAGATCGATAACGAGCGGCACGCAGGGAAAGAAAGCTATTATCATCGCAAGACTTCTGGAAGAGCCGTCGGAGACGGCATTGATTATTTTCACGCTAGAAGGAGCACCCTGACGAGGATCTCTTTGTTCGGCCCGTCCTTTCCGGGAACGGCAGTGGGTCACTTGCATGGAGAACGACACGGAGAGCTGAGAATACTTCCCTCGTCGGGGAAACGAAGTACGGAACGGGAAACTTTCGGCGAAAAGTTGTTATCGCTCCGGACCGCCGCACCCTTCCACGTTGAAGAGGACGCGCGGGGAAATCCTTCGCGAATCCTTTGTTCCGGCTATAATACATGGACAGTCCTGAGTAATCCCCTTTGTCTCTGATCCCCGACTTTCTATTTTCCATTTAACTTTTCTGAGCCCCCGGATCAGCTTTCATCACCGGAACTTATGACGCTACTAATTTCGCACGACGGAATTAGTTCAATTGTGTTGTCTGTAAACATTTAGTAGTACAAGTTAACATTCAATTGTAAATAGTATTCAAGCTATATTTTTTTACCTTATTTTTTGTTCTTGTAAGTTTCATTCATTAATCATAATTATAACATAAAAGGCTCATTAATTGTGTGTCTTTGCTAAATAAAAATTTTAAATCTAAAATTATTATTTACATACAGTTAATGGAAAATTAAAAGACTTGTTTAAATGGTTTGGAAAACGTAGGGGTCGAGATAGAAACGTTTCTCTTTCTTGTTTCTTGCTACTTTATCTTTACCGCTCGTAAATACGTTTTGTAGACCGTCTAACTGTTCGAACTCTGCTCGATGCTTTTAAAGAAAGTAAGAGGGCCCGTCTCGCAAGCTCGTATTCGCGTTAACTGGGAATGCAACGAGCGCACCCACTCCTCGAAAGAATTTACGACGTTGCTGGGTTCCGCGAGTCAATTGTCTGCGCTGGCCGAATGAAGCTTTCTCCGAAAACAATCTTGCGAGATGCTACGGCTATCTCTAAAGTATATTACAAGAAAAAATTTATCAAAAAATAAAGAGAATGTCTTAAGAGAAAAGAATATGATGCTAATTAACAAACGATTGCAACAAGATTGAATCATTCGTTGTGCTCAATATAAGCTGACATGGATTAACTTTTGGGATTGTAAATCTTAAAACGTTAGTTTTATAAATATTATTTAAATACGATTTTTTTCGGCATCCATTGTGTGCGTAGCGTCAGTATTGTCCTTGCTGAAAATAGTATAAGATTTGAGGGAGCTTTTTTTCCATTAAAGTTAAGCCTATAGTATGCCGTAAGATAAGATAGAAATTGTAGAATCGCGCACAAAGAGGCTACCCCTCACACATCTTTTCTCGCGTCTTTCGTAAGTAATTACTTCTCTTCTTTAGGATAGTAGCGGAAGTAGGCGAAGTTCGATCGTAACGAATTTTACGTCCGCCTATATACCGCTTTTTATCGTCTCGCGTCCTATGGCCGAGCCCGCGTTGATGTTAAGGCTCTAAATAAGGGCGTCCTTAGGAACCCTAAAAAATCCCCAGCGGTACCTTTTTTTTTCTGCATCCCCTATACCTTCTCCCTTCTTTTCCTGTTTTACTCCCTCCAAGAAAATCGTCTCCTCGGCACAATGTACATAAAATGAAGTCAAGCGGTTTTAGCACCGAATACGTCTCCGTCTTTTCCTTCCTTTACCCCCCAGAGCGATAAAGTTGAATTCACGATCCTCTACATCGATAAAAATCATTTAAGATTTTTAATTTGACCTACAAGATCAAGAAAATGGAATGTCTTCCGTCTGAGCTTTTATCGTAGGCAATATTCTGATATTCTTACTTAAATATATTTAAGTTGTAATTGATAAACTTCCATCGTAGCTACTTCATTTCCATGTTTTTTTTAAAATCAGTTAGAGGAAAAGTTAAATTTTAATTTACAAACTGCGAGATATAAGATTATATAAAATGCTGCAATTTCAAGTTTTTCTCAGTTTGCTTCCGCCGAGTAATCCTCTTTCTAGAATCTTATTATATTGCATTCGATGAAAGGCTGGGCCAAGTAATAAGGGAAAAGATATGGTCTCATTGCTTCGCTAACATCAGTTCTTTATTATTTTGCACTGCCGAGCGTGCGGCGGCGCTAAGGTAGATTTTTTCCATTTATTTGTATCGTCCCGCATTATTGAATTCCGATAATCCGCGACGCCGCCGATGTAAGTCCCTTTACAGTACACTGCGATTTACGATCCACCACCCCTGTCGTTTCCCGGTGCTTTTCCATCTCTTCGATTTTTAGGCCTGTCGAAATTATCATAGTTCATTCGCTTTTCGCCGCTATTGTCAGAACTGTAGATCCTCTTTAAAATTAAATATTTTTTTCTAGCTTTGAATGCCGAAAATGTTTTAAGATTGTTTTCATAGATTACGGACGCCAAAAAGGGTGCTAAAAAATTTTATTAAAATTAAACATGAGATTTCAAAAATGGTATTTGAGAATAAATATAAATAATACAAATCGCAATTATACCAATAATTACAGATTATAATTATAGTAGAACGCATGTCTTGCATATCAATTTTATCGATATTCCACAAGTAAAATATTTCATCAAACATTATCACGTGGAAAGCAATTCTTGTGTTTCACCCGAAGTACTTCGTGCTCGCCCTAGCGCTCAACAGGCTTACGAGTCGTAATAAAGGAAGTGTATTGTGTCGTATCAGCGTTGCGCAATCTAGGTCCTAATCGAAGTTGTAAAAACGAGTGTTTCTCCTCGATCATATGTCGCGCGGCAATGCAAGGGACGTACCAATTCAATTTATTTCTTCGACATTGGCGTCGAGTTCTCACGGCGAGATAGATGGACGGATAAATGGATGTACGTGGCTTGTATGGGTCTCTTGAGCATCCGAGGATGCGTCAAGGACTCCTGGTTTCTCTCTTTTTACTCAAATCCACGAATACGTTGCTCGAAAGAACCGCGGTCTTTTTCTCCTTTTTCCCTCGAGTCTCTTTTCTCTCTCTCGTTTATTCCTTCATTCCCGCATTCTCTTTCCCGGCTTCTCCACTCGTGTTTCTTGGTCACTCCAAGCACTCGAAAGCCTCTCCGCGCAGTCTAGAAATATACTTTCATCTTCGAAGAATCTTACGGATGAACGGGACGTCACGTATCGACGAGAACAAAGCCGAATCTTTGGACCTCTAAAATAAATAGAGAGATATGAAAAATTTATCTCTCAATCTGGCAATCGTTCTGCATTTGGGTGAAAAAAAATAAATGAGATATGTCTGCCAATAATCAACAATTTCGTAATTTTAATGCTGCTGCTGCATTCATTTGGAATAATAATATTTTCTTTATCGATTACAAAAGTGATCTAATACTATAATTATAATAACAAAAATCCACGTCTCTATCTTCCTATTCTCCAAACATTCTTTCATCGCTCATTTTACTTTTTTCCTTTACTAACAAAATAGAAGACTGGTTATTTACTACGGTTATAAACGTCGTCTAGTGGCGACTGGGTTTTTCCTCGTCGGTCGCAGACCCGTCCGTTTCCGCTTCCTTCATCGCTGTTTCGCTGGCCTTTTCGACGCTATCTTTCAATTTTCCTTCCTATTGCAGTTTCTCTGGCTACAAAACTCGTCGGCTTCTCTCGCCTCCATTTTGTCCTCTTCTTCAGTTCGTTATTAAAACCTTTCTTCACTATGGTACAACCGTCACCGGCTCTTTCATTCTACGTCCAGCTCAGGAAAAGTCTGCTTCAACAGACTTTTCCAAGGACACTATTAAGATTCACCACAGATTTCTTGGAAGTACCTGGTTGTGCCTTCTGTTGCCCTTTTCTTTCGTCGCTTATGAGAACCTCCAGCACGCGTTCTCCGAAACTTCCATCCAGGTTTCCGTCTCACGGCTATGTTTCTTCGTCCTTCAGTGCCTTGATCCAGGCGAAACGCATCCTTTCTCCGTCCGGCTGTCCTCCTCGCTCCTTTCCTCACGAAAATCTTTACGACGTTTCGTAGCCACCGCCTTCGCAGTTTATCCGCTATCGAGACCCGCGCTGCGTTGCATCCTTCGAATCTTCCACCCTCGCCGTCGCCCTCGGTCTTTTTACGGCGGCGGTATCGAGGGCCGCGTACTTTCCTCCTCCCGGGGGCTACGGCGAACGTCTCACGGAAACTGGTTTAACGAGCAGGGCGGGTACGGACGAGACGAGCTTTGTTGATGTCGCCGACGTTATTACTTCGCGCGCGCGTAAGAGTTGCCGGATGGGGGGGAATTCTGCATTCAAATTATCGTCACTCTCGCAAGTAGACGGGAAACGAGATCAAACGAAGGGATAGGACATCGTTATCGACTAGCGTTTCCGTTCAAATTAGCCTCGAGTTTTCTGCCTGATGTAATACGTACGTAGTGTATATTTCCCGTCAGATCTTCGAGCTTAAACTTGTATTTTGAAAGAAACATTCATTCTTCTTTCTTCAATATTTTTTTCCCTCCGAACATCGTGAAGAAACATAAATGTTCGAGTTATTATAAGCACAGGCAATTTTTTCCCCATTTTTATATATTATTATTATATGTATGTTTATACAACACGATTGCGCACGCAACGTAATGATGTGTTTGTTCGTGGTGTGTTTTCAGATGGAAGACGAGGGCAATCACGGCAACGACGATACCAGATGCTTCATCCTATCGACATTGGCCGCTCTACAGTGGTCCCGAGTAACGTGCGTTCTTTGTCGCGCTGCCATGCTGGTTTTCGACAGGTACCCGCTGGTGGACGGCACGTTTTTCTTGTCACCCAGGCAGCACTCGCCTGCTTGCGCTGAGGTATGTTTCTCATTATATGTCATATGTTTTTCTCGAAATTTTTTTAAAAACATTTTATAAGCACTGACTTTTTCATTGAAGAAATAATGCAAATATTTAATTAAGAAACAAAAAAATTTTAATGGGTTTAGCTGTTTATTGAGAGATAAGTTATCTCAATGCAACTTAAATAAGAATCAATGAAATTAATCAATATTTGACATATCTTGTTCTTTCAACAAATGCTCGAAAAACACTTCAATAATCTTTTAATAAATCGAATAATAAGTATCTGTTTGTAACATCTGTCTGAAAATGCAAATTATTTCTGCACATTGATTACAAATTTTACACAGAAATTCGTGAAACGTTAAAAATCGCAACTTCCTGTCGCATTTTTCGTCCGCGATCCTTTCGCAATTGCTGTATGGTTCCGCAAGATTCCAATTGCACGTTCGGTTTTTCGGTATTTTATTCCAGGTGAAGGTCGAAGGTCGCACGCAATTTTTGTCAGCCGTGTGCATGAGTTGCTTGGAGGGCAGCGGCGGTCAGCCCGTTCGCTGCCGTTTCTGCACCCAACCGTGGGATGGTTCGAGCTTGGTCCTCGGTACCATGTACAGCTACGATATCTTCGCTGCCATGCCCTGTTGCAGCGAGCGACTAAAGGTAAGCCCCCGAATTCGTGACCGGCCGATTCCAACTTGATCGAACTTTGACCCTTTAACGTACGAATGTCAGTACATCACCGCGGATGATACGCTCTTGTATTTACATGTAAAAAGATTTTTAAAAGCTTTAACGCCATTTAATATGTGCAGTTGTATAATTCTCGGGATAAAAGACTGGAATCATTTTCTCGTTTATTTCTTTCAATTTTGATATTGATGCGACAGTTTCACGCTTGATGTTCATTTTATTAAAAAAAAAAATTTTTTTTACAAATTGGCTTCAAGAATGACTGTTGAAATAAATTTGTATAGTTTGCATAGAATGTTCCAAGCGTAGGCAACATGAAATTGCAATACGTGACGCATTTAGACGGTCGAAGCTGCATGCTCATTCTCCAATCGCGCCGATTCGTTATGCCCGCCCGCAGCGAAGGGACCACCTCACGAAATGAACGCACCGTCGTTCCGTTTTCGTTCCAGTGCAACAGCTGCCAGAAACCCCTGATCTACCCTCATCAGCGGCTGAACTTCTACTCGGACTACAGCCGCGTCTTCGGCTGCCCGCACTGCAGGGCGGTCGACGCCCACTTCGTGAAACCGCTCTCGGCCTGCTTCACCCGCGAGCAGTTTCAGCTCTACAGCCAGTGGCCGTAACCATTAGAGAACTTAGCGAACCGCCGCCGTATGCGCACGACCGCGGCCGACTTGTACCCTCTCTTTTACAAGTCGATCTCCCTGTTCCGGACGACCGTGCTCTAGAATCCTCCCCTCGCGACCTGTAGGAGATTTTGACGATGGCGAACGCGCACAGGGGCCGCGATCCTTCCTGGCGCGTGTTGTCGGCCGAATCCACCGATGTATTAATTCCTATTAACTCGTCAGACGCTTTTATTTCGGTCGACACAGCTGATCTTATTTCTTCCTTAATTAATTCCTTAGGAATCTTTTTTTTTAACAGTCAGCGACTATTCTATGCGATGACGGTGCGCGCGAGCCCCTTGGCGCATTCCCGTAGTACTAATAAAATTTAAGATGTTTCTTTTTAACGTCGATTGTAGATTTGTTTGCCTAGGTTGATTCTTTGAAAAGCGGGAGACGTCGAATTTATTGACGTTTCGTTTAACGATGCGCGAGGCGAGACTTTCAAAAATTAGTGTACTTTATTTCCCCCCCCTCCACAGTAATGTTGCTCTTTAAGTTTCTTGAGGCATTTATTCGTGCGTTTTGTTGAAATAAACGGCAATTAATTTTTTATTAGTATACATTGTTTTGACGAATTGTCATTACGAACGTAGTCTTTCTGATATAGGTGATTTTTAATTAGCGGAATTTTTTGTCGCAAAAATTTGCGTGTTTCATCTCATTTATGCATAAAATGTTTTACTACGAACTGAATCATCTATCTCAGACAGTTTCGGAAACTTCGGATGACAAGTGATATAGCTTCTCGCCGTCTCCCGTTTCGTAATATATAGTGGAATTGCTTTAAAGAAAAAATAAATACATGAAATAAATTTAGGCGGAGATAAAACGATGTTAGACACGGAGAGAAAGGTCGATTCCCTTTATTGTAAACGTATGTATAAAGAAAAGGAGAAAAATGGCTACTTTCTAGAAAAAAGATTGGGAGGGAAAGAAGAAAATAACTATCGTTTGTTACTTAGATAATCGAGAACACGTTGTTTTTTTTTACATTTTATTAGTTTATACGTTTATGGCGGCCATGTTGATTTTGTTTAAGGATCTACGACTCATTCGATGGGTTTTCAACGTTGATTCGGTCGGGCGCGCGTCGCGACTTTCCGCGATTCTGGACAAGAAGGAGCGTTTGCTGCCGAGGGACGGACCGAAATTCGCGCCGGTCGTAAAGGTAAAAGTAAACTCATCGGAAGAAAAAGAAACCAATCGTTTGGGACTACCGCTCGCGGCTGTGTACACACGGTTTTTTCGTCTAGACGAAAGTGCACGGCTCTCTCGTTCCTCTGGATCCCAAGTCATCGCTCGGTCGAGCGATAGGACGATTTTTCGCGGAAAGTCATGATCGTCCGAGGTAGCCAGTGTATATAACGTATTAAATGGGAGATAATCAAGTGTGTTTGGAGAGTAAGAGAACCTCCTTTTTTTCTGGCGATGCTGGTCGTTGCTGTCCACCAATAGCGGCCGTCCCACAAACAGACCGCCCACCGTTCTCAAGGTAGTATAGTCGATCGTGTACCTTTTTTATGTTATTTCGATTTTTAAAAAAAGTATACTTAATCCGAACGTCGGGAGGTATATTTAGGAGATAATGCCCCCGCATGTGTGAAGCGCAACGCGATGAGAATCGTGAAGCTCTGCGCGGCTACTTCTTTACACTTTCGCGTAGCAGTTTTACTTTCGTTTGTCTTCATTGATCCGATAAATGCATCCGATGAAAACAAAAAATATCATTTTTCTTTCTGACAGTATGCATTTTTGATTGATACGAGCGATGCATGTTTTTTTTTAACAATATACACTACATGAAAAACTAAGAAAAATATATGTTTAAATTTTGTTTCACTGGTGTTATCAGTTCAAGATGCACGACGATATCGCGACATCAATTGTAGTCTTTTGAATATTTTTTTAAAACTTAAATTTCTATATCTTTTTGTATAGTTATTTGTATATCTCTTGCAAAAAAGAAAGCCCTAGTATAATTAAAGAAGAATTTTATGTTTAATAGACGAATTTCTCTTTTGCATAAGAAATAAAGTAAAATAGTCATAAATCTGAAGTAGTCACGTAGTTTCGTTCACGATTCAATGAAAGATCGAAGGGAAGTGAGATGAGGAAATAGGGGATTGAAAAACGAAAAAATAAAAAAATATAAAAAAATAATTGCACAGGAGAACGCGCAACCAATGGCGAATTGGAGGATGTATCGATTCGAGAAAATCTTTCTTGAACACACCCAACGAGTCAGACAATTTGCGCGTTTCCATTGCGCGAAGAATTAAACTCCCGCGTTAATTGATTTCTCGCGCGTTTAATGCCGGAGGCAAGGACGATCGCGATTTCAGTCCTCCTCCGATCGTTTCGTCTCGATCGTACGTTTTCTCAGAGTGCCAAATGAGCAATTGCCAAGCAGAAGCAGCGTTTTAGTATTCTCTAGCTTTCGTCCCCCTCTTTTTTTTTCCAAGTTTCATTTTGCAATTCGCATCTATTCTTCGTCATTCTTTGTCTGACCTTTATGGAACTCGCCACCTTCGACAGTGCAGATTAAAAAGCGCAAGTACGGCTGCTCGATCGAAAGGCGAAAGGAACTTGAATTTCGTTTTCACAGCACGTGCGATAAAAATTTCGAGCGACGTTGGAGGCATCGAAATGGGCTCAATTGTCACCTTCAAATTGCAGGTGAAGTCTAGATCTAGGAAATAGAAGCATCGCTATTTTAGACTTTTCCTTTACTTTTCTGCGCGAAGTTTTAGTCGAGACGTAAGACACACAAAATTGGCCTTTAAAGAAACCCACAATGCATCTGCGCATTTTTCAAGGTAAGTGAAACATTCTCTTCAAAATTAACGCGCCATCCGAGTTTCAAGCCGTTTCAAGCTCCTCGTACGATCGGAAGCGTGTACGAGAAATTTTTCTTAATGACTTATGATACGTGTGCGATGGATACACGCGTCGCCTGTACTCCCTACTATTTTCAATTTTTAATAAGAATTAGCGGTATGCGCTATTATTCACTCCTCTGAGTTCCTGTCGCGAATAAAAGAGGAAAAGAGAGGATCGAGTTTCAGGACGTTACTCGATTATTTGTCGCGGCTTTACACGGATTGACGCGATCACGAGAATTATTTCATTGCATAGATTTATAATAAAAAAATTTACAAGGGAGGCTCCTTGCGTTTAAATATTTCCAAGTATCTATTTTCTTTTTTTTCGCATTTATTGAATACGACAGTGATAGAAAATTTGAGAATCTTCGAGTCTGGAAATCTTCAGAATGTTAAAAGTACGAACCATACATTTATCTAGAAAATTTGAGAATCTTCGAGTCTGGAAATCTTCAGAATGTTAAAAGTACGAACCATACATTTATCTATGTATTTTAATGTACTTGTTTTGTTTTTATGAAAAAATAACGAAAATGAGATTAATGATACGTAATAATGCGGAATAACAATTCTATAAATGTGGATTTTTATTAATATATAATTTAGAGTCACTCAACATAGTGTTTTTCACTGAAAATAGAGAAAAATAGTAAACCGTAGGAGCCTTTCTACAGAATTTAGATAATTTTTGGCAATGGCTGATCATGTTGATGTGTCAACAGACGTAGATTAGAGGCGAAGCCGGGAATATTGAGATTTGGAGTATCTTAGGTTTTTTTTTATTCTACTATAATTTCATACGCGAATACATGTGGACGGAAGTCCCAGTCGGATTCGAATTTCGAGTCGTCGCACTGGATCTTCGGAACGTAGAGAAGCGATGAAACTTACGGCAGGCAAGAAGAGAATCGTCGCGAGAGGGGAGGGGAAAAAGGATTCCTTTTTCGCTATTGATGGTGCCGTAACAAGCTGCTGCTTTTTTTCTAAGAGGACAGCAAGTGTCTTTATCATCGATCGTGCGTCGACGCACGACGACGCACTTAGCTCCGTAGTTCATAAGGCTAATGTTACATTAGAGTAATCTTTTTTATTCGGGTAATTACTATAGCGATTTTGTACTTTTGCTATTTTCATCAACGACGTGGGCGGAATCGCGCGACGAGAAACTATCAGCGAGATCTCGCTGCTTCCGGGCCCATCGCGCTAGAAAATCGCCCAACGTTAGCCCGACTCACGCAAGATCCAGCGTAAAGATGCGCTTATACATAAACTGGGAAACGTTGTTTCTCAAGAGCTATCGTGGAAGCGCGGGGTTGCCGGAAGGTTTGAAACTCGAACGAATATATCCCCCGGTGATTATTCTCGGTGTCATATCTTGCGATAAAGGCCGACGGTCATTGAAAGACACGCGGCGACACACGCGCGCGGAAGATTGTCGAAGAGTTTGACGCTTCGCGGGGTTCCTCGTAACGATATGCTCCACGCAGAGCACAGCACTGTGATATCTTCTCGCTCAGACTGGCCGGTACATCATTGTGTTAGCTGACGCTGAAATACCCGTGGAAGAATGAGAGACGTACGTGTCAATTCGGTGAGATCGAAATAGCAATACGAGCGACAAATAAATCGCAGAAGAGGGGAAGATTCGATTCTGTTGAAATTCCGCAATACTTTCTTCTTTTCGAGGAGGGCAGGCGAGTTTGACTTGACAAATTACGAATGTCCTGTATCTCAGGAAGCTAGTCATATCCAGCAAATGGAACGCGTTATGGTATTCCGTAACGCTTTCTGGCGCAAACAACTGTTAGTCTGGAACCTCATGCAAGCATACCAGTGATTCCGAGTATTAAACCTTCCGGAAACCTGTACGCGCAAGCGAATCGGTCGATCCGCTAATGATCCGCGCGTTCTCCCGAACGTTGCACCGTTCGGAATCTTCATGCGTGGAATTTCGCTGTTATTGAGAAAAAAATTCGCAGACATTCGGGCTAACGATTCAGGCGTTAAAGAAGTATATTCGCGCTTTACACGAGCCAGCAAGGAGTTGCAGCATTTCGTGCGTTCCTTACGTATGAATTTATCCATTAGCGATTTCTCGTCGCGCCGTTCGCCGACGTTTAATGTCGATCTAGTGAACGTTTTGTATATCAGTGTTTTTTATACGGACGACTGGGGTACCAGCGGGGGTGGCGGGGCGATTCTGTCGGCGACTTCACCGGGCACTCAAGACGCTCGGTCTCGTCGGCCAGACACTGCCCTCCTCGCTGCCCGAAGGTTTACCGAATAATCGATATATCCCGCGTTTGTGAATTTTATATAATCCGAATAGCGTTCGCGTGGTATGGTTTGTATGGGACTATAGGGGGGATATGGGTTGACATGGGAAGCAGGAAGGGAAGGAAAGAGGATTAAGTCTCTCCGTGATGGAGAGTAGAGAGGTTACGAATGGTTGAATTATGAATAGAGTTTAGCGTAGAGTCATTACTTGAAAAGAAAAGAAGGTTTGAATCATCGATAAATAGTAAGTTTATATAAAACGACGTTTTCTCGTAGTTAAGACACCCTTTCGTTTTCGTCGTCGGTCGTTCACCCGGCTTCCAAAGAGAGGACGATAAAGAGAGAGAGAGACAGAGAGAAAGGGTGAAGATGAGATTTTGTCCTCGAGCTTTGCCTCGGGCTGCGAAAACGGTGGCGCAGCCCTCCCCGCGGACTCCATTCCGGCGCCGGTCGACTTTGAATCGAGCGTGACTGGGAACTCGGCCAAGATCGACGTTGGCCTTGAGATAGAAGGTCGATCTTGGGGGAATATCGCGACGTGCGCCACTCGCGGCTGAGCTGCGAAGGGTGACGCGCGCGCGACGCCCTTCCGCCCCCTGGAAGCTCCATATCGGAGGTGGGCGGAAGAGGGTACTCGGATCCGAGGAAGATCGCGCCGGTGAGATAATCGAGCGACGATCTTCGAGCAAAATCGGGTAGACGACCGGACGAATCGTCCTAGTGATAAGTTATTGTGTCATATTGTGGATGTCCGAGATGATTAAGACGCGAGGGGGAGAGGGAAAATTTTATTACGTACTAATCATAGTAATTATATCGGTTGTTCGTCGGAACCCTTTCACGCGGCCTTGACGTGGCTACAGGACGTGAGGGAACGATTTTCTCGTCGGTCAAAGTTCGTTTAAATAATTCGATATATAAAATAAAATGAATAGATGAAGAAATATATATATATGAAAATATATATATAGATAGATATATATATTATATGAAAAATGAATAATACGTACGTTTAAGAATCATCAATTTTTGTCTCTTTAGCGAGTAAGGGGTCTTTACAGCTGTGCTAGACAACTATAGGTATATATATATCGAAATATATGTATATATATAAATCTATATATACATACGTTCTCCACGTGTACGTCGCAGTATGCGCGAAACAACGTATACGGGCTCCTTAGAGATATACCGAAGGAAAGGATTTCACACACGCACATCTTAACTACACATACGTAACCGCACGCGTTAAATAAATCACATGGAAAATCACAAATGCGCGCTCTACGGTATCGACGATGAGACACGAGAGGAAGATTCGCTTCACTTTCTCCGACATAAATCACGGAAGTGTACACAGCGGATTATAAGAAACTTCCGACACTCTGTAGAGATCGCACGTGTCATAATATCTACTGTTATTGAGACGATAGCGGAGGATAAATATCGAGAATCGCAGACGCTACAAATATCAAATGGCTGGAACCATTCGTGAAACAAGTTCACTCTAACCATGGGTGTCGATATTTCATCGCAAATATTTATTCGACGAGCATAAGAGTCGAGATTCTTCACAACGTCGAGATGAAAGAGAAGATAATAGATTGGAGTAGGTAGCAAATTGTTCTTCGTCGAAGAATATACAATATAGGAAACAGAGTCTCTCTGAAATATCGAACGGTCGACACCTTGATCAATCGTAATGATCTCCATCTCGTCCAACGGTTTTTGCGCGCCGTACTACTCTAGATCAACATGTGCCCGCCTGTGAAAATCACCTCGTGATCTCTCGTCACAGTCATGCGATACGTCGTGATCACGCACGCGTTTACACATACATATATACACGAGTACACATTTCCAACATCTTTATTAGTCGCAGTTATTGCAGCGAATCGGAAGATTGACAAACAGTCACGTTGGCTGCTGAGTCACAATTGTGCAGCAGAGCAAATTTATCTCTTTCTTTTTTTTTTATGATCCTCGATTCTTAAATGCATCGAGCACGAAACTTTTGATTTGATTGATTCGGCTTTTCTGATTTTTCATTACGATTTCCTGCAGCATTATTTACGCGAGCGTACCCGAGAGTAGGTACGCGAAATGGTGATAGCTTTTTGTGATCGATGGAAGGAGGCCCAACACTCGTGGTAAAATCGCGCGAGCGATTTTCCCTCCGGCCGATCAATTTCGGCATGCAGATTTGATTCCAGACGATACATTTAATTTTTTTGACAAATCATTTTTAATATTTTAATCAGACGATAATTATTTTTACTATGATTAAAACGAAATCATTTTTTATAACTTGACTTACATTTTTCCTAAAACAGTGAGCATTTATATAATTATAGCATTCATGTTTTATTTGACGATTCTGCTTGAAACATTTAATTGACAAATCGTCCGGATTCGAATTAAGGATTATCCAAGATGCCTCCAAGAGCAAACTTCTTAGTTTCGTTTAAGGCATTGTCTTTAGAATTCTCGCGCTTTTCTTCAATCTAATAGCTCGTTCCTCAGTTCATCGGTTCTTTTTTTTTCTTTGCGTCTTCTTTCACTTCGCGAACAGAGCATAAATGCAGATGATGCTTGAAGTTTTGTTTTGTGCTTTTAATGTAGTAAGGATTGAGATAAGCGAACACGTAACTACATTAGCTACATAGACATATACGTGCGTATGTTATATCAGTGCGCATACATTAAGTACACATATAGTTAATCATGTAACTATTACCTACATACTGTATTAGAGGAAGGTCGCGCAAACATTTATTGCGTTGGAAACAATATCGCAGTTTTTCCGTTTCGTTTAATTAAATATACGTATTATTATATAAATATATATATATATATTTGACAGGCAGTTATATTTAAAATCCCCTGACTCCGCACTCTGAAATCGCTTCTCCGAACTTACCTGAGTGTTACAGTTACCACACCGCTCAATCAGAGGATTTCGTGGACGCGGTTTCAGAGCGGCAGACACCGATCTTCAAAGAGTTAAATTTCACGTTCCGCGCACGTTAACCATCACGGATCGATGAAGTCAGAAGGGACTTGCCGGCGGGCGAGAGTGATCTTCGTGGCGGTTGACGCGCTTTTCGACCTGTAATAGCTTGATTGTGATGTTAATTCGTTAATGAACGTTAACTCGTATATACCATATTCTCGAGCCCGATATTGGCTAGTCGCGCGGGCACGCGCCGGCTTTTCGGACGCCCCTTCGCGCGTTCACACGAAACCTGTTACCACCAAGGTTTCACCCGATTCTATGCACAATCCGAGCACGCCAAGTCGGCCGTGCCGCGCGGCAGCACGGATTCTCTCCTGTTTTACAGACTAAATATACTTTCAGAACGCGGAAAGAAAAAAGAGAAGGATGCAGAGGGAGAGGAATATATACGATGGAAAGGGAGTTACATGTGTAGGGATGCGGATTTAGGGACTCGAATCGCGGCACCTAAGGCTGTGCCCGCCGACGAACGTTACATTCTTATCGAAAGACGTACAAAGTGAGAAGAATGGATAGAGACGAATACGTGTTGCGCCCATCGCGCTCCATTTGAAGACGCCGGATTTACACGCGAGAGACGAGAGAAGGCGAAAGCGGACGCCGCGCCGCTCGCGGACGTGGAGAACACGCGTGCCGAGGGAGGGGTTCGCCGTCGGAGGCGAACGTCGGTGTCGAAGAGGGGAAATGATCGCGCGGAATTCCGCGGAACTGTCGCGCTCCGCGTCTCTCGGGTTCCCCCGATTAAGTTTCACAGAACACGGAAATCTCGCAGTGTCCCCTCCCCCGTCGGCGAACGTCGACATTCAATGGATTTATCGGATCCCCCGTCTTTGCCCATCCTTCCTCTTCC
>VBVQ01001635.1:0-15148 GCA_011636635.1 Tetramorium simillimum
CCCCCCTCCCGCAGATACACAAACGGAGGTCTGACAGAATCCCGTGTTTTTCTACTTGTCAGCCTCGCAGTAGTGACGAACGGCAGTGAAGAGACGTGTTTCGTAAAGCGTATTTTGTACTCGTTATGTCATGACGACATTTGCAAGAGTGTCTCGAACACTTCATACATCACAATGCCGACACATCGGCTGCATACAATATTGACGTGTATTAAATTAATGTAATAAAATTGAACTTTTATCAGTCCCTCCAATAAGACACGCGCATATAATCTACGCGGAAGATAATATCTCAGCGACTTTTTTTTAATAACGGTAAAGTAATAAATGTCATTTAAAAACCAATAATTAAAATATTCTCTATCAGTACAAAGGGTGGGTTTTTCATTTAAAGCATCGGCGACCGAAGCACTGAATAAATACGAACGTATTTATGACATATTCATCCACTTTCGATTTTAGAGGAGATAAAAAGATCGTTCTGTCGTCGTTTTCCTATCGGCGGGAAATCAGAATTAATTTGCAACGCCCCATCTCTCTCTTTCTCGGTCCCCTTGCGCCAGTCCGAGGGAGAGGGGGAGGGGGATGAAGCCGAGTCGTCTCCTCGGCCAATTCCTGACGAGCTGGCCGATGACGGTAGCGCTTATTTTGCGCTCTAATGACAGATGCATTTACTCGGCTCGCTATGCACCGCCGACACGTGTCGCCGGGAGAGTGAGAGAGAGAGAGAGAGAGAGAGGGAGGAGGTATGCGCGCTATCAATATGCAGTTTGTTCGAACTACTACGTGCGATGCCAGCAGCTTCTTTACATACTCGGCGAGCCTCGCGCGATACATTACCCGCCGCCGCCGACACATAAACTACGTTTTGATTCATCGGTTCAACTCCGGCACCGTCAGTGCAGCTGCATCCGTTTTCCGATTAGCGATGCGGCGAAACGGGCACAAAGGGACCGAGAAAACTCGGTCGACTTTCCTCCCTCCCTCCCCCTCTCTCGGTCTCTCTCGCGCTCTCCCCTCATGAAAATGAGTTCGCATAATCGCCACACATTGTAAAAACAGTGGCGACTGTTAGCTGCGAATTTCTTGGCACCACCGGACGCCTCGCTAGTTTAATCGACTTTCCACATAGTTAAGACGCAGCGTAACGAATTCTAAGTGGATTTTAAGAATTCAAGGACTTATTCTATGTAAATTAGGGATGTACATTTTATAGACAGGAGCTTGTAGAAAAATCCCTCGGATTTAACGCGGAACGGGGAGGGGGGAGGGGGATTATTTGCAGAGTGGGCACCTGCCGGGTAAGCGAAAGTGGCCATTAACGGTTGAATTTCCTCTAGCTACCCGATGCAGATTTTAGCAGGCTGTCCGCGCTGTGTATACACATTTAGATTTACCTAATAACTGCGAGCCAAAATACGTCGATAGTCGTCTAGTAACTAGGTACGCTCCTGTTTAGTTGCGATCGCTAGGCAAATTTAGCTTCGAGGTCAATCAACTGAGCCGTTTCGGGGATCGGGACTGGATCGCCGATGTCAACCGCATCGTTCCGTCAATTTAATCGAGAATCACGGTCGCCCGAATTTCGCTTGTTTCGCAAATGCTTATTATTTTGGCGGGGGGGGGGGGGAACAAATTCTATCCGCGAAACGAAAAAGAGCGACGTGTAATTTTGCTGCATCGCTGAATCGTGGTCGAAGTGAAAAACGGACCCGTTGCAAGAAACTTCACCTAAAAAAAATAATTTGGATATACGTGGAATCCTCTAAATCTTTGAGGATTTTACTCTTATATTGACCTCAAAAGAATTCCTCTGAAATCAAGAGAAAGATAGTACAAACAAGAGTATTTAAGAGAGAAAAAAGTACTTTTCACTTTATTGAAAGAAGCATATGTTTGCTGTAAAACAGTAAGCTTCACCCAAAAAAAGTATTTTACATTCAAAGTGATTTTTCCCATAATCTCATATTCTAAGCTTACTGTTTTACTACAAATATATTCATCTTTCAATAAAGTGATACGTAAAATATTTTTTTGCGGGTGTTGTATAAAAAAATTAATTTGTTGTATCTAACGACATCGCACTCGTTTGCGACGCATAGCGCAAGCTTCGTCATTTGGCTGACTGATTTAAAGAAAAAGTACATTTTTTTAACGTACATTTTGCGCCAGGTAACATCATCGGCATCGCGCTCGCGAAGACGAAATCTGTTGACCTCGGGAACCGCGAGCTGCATACGGCGCCAGCCGGGTTGCACGTGTTATGCATGTAGATCGCAATCGTGAATACGTTCTCGCATGCATAATATTGTTACAGCGAAATTATCTCCGCGATTTTTATGTCTCTCCCTCTCGGCTATTCAGACGGCGCTGCTCTGCGCGAAACGGGATCACGCGCCGGGCGAGTAAATTCGCAACGAGCGGATAGAGAAACTCCCCGAAGCTCTCGAAACTTCGCTAGAGAGACTTTGCCGTTAAAATTAACGAGTTAAAGAAATCGGTGTGTTTGAAGATGCGTAATGTAAAAACTACTTCGTTCTTCACGCGAGAGAGAGAGAGAAAGAGAGAGTGGGGATGTCGGTTCCTTTTTGTACAAAAAAAAAAATATATGGATTTGCGCGAAAATTCGTTGTGCAAATGCGTTCGCGTGGCGCGTGGCCGAGTTGGGAGGAGCTTTTTCGAGAATAATGGGAATTTATCGTTGCGGCTGACAACAGGAATCGCTGAAAAAGCATTCGCGACGCGGCGCGGTAAAAAGGCGTGATATTTTCATACGTAAGTCGGGCACGCGACGATAGAATTTTCACGACCCACCCGTTCCTGTTTCTTGACAAATTAATTGCCGGCGTGCCGGCAGGGTGACGTGGAAACTATAAAAAGTCTCCGTTTAATGAGTATCATTAGACATGCATTTAAAAGATAAGCTAGACGATTATATGAGAACTGCCCGTTGTAAATAAGAATTTATAAATTTTCAGTTAATACTTTGCAAACTGCTGCTATTGCAATTCATATTTTTCCAAGTGAAATTTGAAGACATTTATCCTGCTCTCGTTTTTTGCACTTTTTGCCAAGTCTATTGGGAATCATCATTAGAGTGACTTTAATTGAATTAGATTAGACCGTAAGAAAAATGGAGCGCGAGATTGATGACGGGGCTCGCTTCGATTTGCGTGGAGATTGTATTGGAAGAATGTTACCGTATCACGGTGCTTATCTCAACCGATACCGCGGCGCGTTGAGCTCAGTTTCAGCGTGATTTAAAAAAAAAGGAGGCAAAATTAATGGGGAAGATTTTTATAGTGCCTCGGCTAACTGCACGATTAAGCGCCGTCGATGTATCTTATTTCGGTGTTCGGCGAGTAAAGTCTCGGGTGAGAGAGAAAAAAAAGAGATGTCTAGCCGGATGCGACGTTTAACATAATCCTCTCGCGCGAGAGGCTGATCCGTGATATTACGCGGATGGAATTATGGACTCTTTTAAATGTTACCGTACGACAAGCGACCGGGGGAGATTCCGCGCGGCAATTAAATTCATAATACAGAGATTATGAATTTCTGTCCTTCTTAGTTGATGCTCCTCACCAGGCCGTTTATCTTTGGATTATCATTGTATCCTAAAGTCAGAAGTAAAATTGATATATTTATTATACAGAATTTAGCGTGTCAGACACAACAGTGAAAAATTTTCTTTGGTGTACAACGATTTAGAGATCTATCGATTTAATATTTCATTTTGATGAAAATTTATTTAATTTCTCTTCTCTTTTATATTTTCTCCATTTTCAAACTTTTGATATACAGTACCGGCCAAAAATATATCACCTTTAGGATTTTGGAGTACAATTTTCATTTAGGTGAATCGAATGGATTCAACATTTTACAATAAATATGTGTTAACATCTTATAAGGTATATATGGTGTATAATATGATACCACATATTTATTGTAAAATGTTGTATCCATTCGATTCACCTAAATGAAAATTATGCTCCAAAATCCTAAAGATGATATATTTTTGGCCGATACTGTAGCTATGCAGATTTTTGAATGCAAATACATCAAAATAATATCGAAATTCTTTAAAAGAATATTTGCCATTAAAAAGTTTAATTCTGGGAATATTTCATTTTGCAATACAATAAAACTTGAAATTATACTCAGAGGGAATCTATACAGAGTTATTCGAGATATGCTTGCGTGTTTCTCGCTATTTTCGCTGCCCCTTTCCATTGTGAGGCGAGTTCAATGCCAGCCAAATTTCAATGCAGACAAAATCGAAGTTTCGATTACAGACGTTGCTTGTCTTTCATCTGCGGTCGCCGTCGCCGCCGCGACGAGCTAATCGAATAGGAAATAGTATTTCCTTTTCTGTCAGCGCGATCTGCTACCTCGAGACCGTCGACATTCCACCTCGGAGATATCGATCGACTTTCGGCGGAAGGAAGCTCTCGCGGCATTGAAGAAGCGGCTCTATTCCGGAGAATCGCCGGTGGGCGACGATGGAATTCGAAGGAAGAATATATAGCGAGCAATTTTGCGGAAAGCCAGAAAATGGTAATTCGAAGTGGAAAAACTCCTAGCGGAGCTTAAATTATTAAATTGTATTTTCAAATTACGCTGTATATACACTGCAAAATTTTCATCTTCGAAATGTTTTTGTATCTTTCATTTTATTTCAAAAATTTCGCGTTGCCAGCAAAATCATTTAATACGGAAAGCCAAAAAGTGCTAGAATAAATAATAGTATAAATAAATCGCTTAAAAATTGATTTCAAAACCGGCAGGAAGAAATTAAATTGCGCTAAACTATAAATCGATATTTCCATACGCAGTCGTAGTGTCAATACAGTGTAACAATTCGCGATTAAAGACGACAAAAGTGAGGGCAAAAATTGGACACGGAATTGAATTGCACGATTCAATTTGTAAGACTTCTTAGAAAACCAGAGGGAAACTTCATAGCGAAATGCATGAGGATTCCCGGGTGCCAATTACGAAAGAAACGATTATTTCTCCGGCGATAACAAGCAGAGATTGTGCTTTCTGAAAGAGGAGAAATTGATACAGGGGGATCGTTGCAATCAGTAATGAGATTTCTTCTGACCTTTTCTCCCACACGATGACATTTTCCAAACGTTACGCAACTCGTGAATTATCTTGCAAATCGCTTTGGCTGCGGCAGTCGCATTATTGCTGGAATGATGAAACTCCGTTTCTTGACGGCGGGAGGACCTACATGTGCGAAAGTAGGTCGAAGCTTCGGGGGGTTGACAACCGCTGTCAGGGCCGCGGTTGCTGAAACGCAAAGCCACGTCCTTCGCTCCTCCTAAGTCCAACTCTTACTCTCTACATTCTACAGTTCGTCTATCATTGTCCTTTTCACGATCTGAGTTAACGATTCGCCCGGAATGTAATCTGAATGGGTAATTCTGTGTCGTAGGAAGATTTGGAGTAAAGCGGAGCTAGGCTCGACAGTTTTAGCTGGACCCGGTTGGCACGATAGATAAATGGGAATGCGGATAATGGGAAAATGAGACCGACATTCAGATCGGTGAGGGCAGAAGAAGGAGGAGGAGGAGGAGGAGGCTCTTGGAGCAAGGTCGAGCTATTCCGATAATGCGCGTCGTCTATGAACTTTCGGGAGTCTCGTCTCCGGGAGATGGCAAGAAGGATCGATTATCTTCAGAGGGAGAAAAAAGAACACTGTGCCTAGTACTTTGACACCCGATCGCTCCGACAAAAACGACACCAACAAAAAGACGGAATTTCGTAACGGCAGAGAACAGGGAGGCCCGCGCGTGCAGGAGAAAAAAAATTGAAGTCGCAGCGGAATATAAAGCGCCTTTGACAAATCGCCCACAGATCGTTTCAGCAAAATTCACGAATTGAAAGGCACGATAATTTTCTACGCTGACAGGCGATCTTAACCCAGAAATATTAGACTATAAAAATGCATTTTTTTTCAATCGCTCATATCTCGGAGTCCAAACAACCAATTTTGATTTGAAATTGATTTTTCTTTTAAATATAAGTTCAGAATCTCAGGAAAAAGAATCTGATATTAGAAATGTTGACAACTAATTTCATTTAGAAATAATCTTGAAAATGCTAACATGCTACCGGGTCTGTTAGAGCCAGTCTAATATTTCTGGGTTAATTAAAATATGTAAAAAAAACTTACCCGCGCATCTTCGAAAGATACACGGAACGGTCCGCACAGAGTGACTCCGAACTTCTTTGTCGTCTCAACAAGTTGGAGAACTTTCGCGTTCGGACTCACTTTTGCATAAATGCAAGAGAAATAAAGCGGAGGCGGGATTACGGATGTTTGCGCACGTATATATAGATTGACAAATGGACATTTCTTCGACGGATTAGGCGATGTCACTTCGCGGGTAAGGCGAGGCGTGTGTATGGGGGAGTGTGTTCGCGCGCGGGCGATTCGGTCGCGCGGGCCAGCATTGTGCGAACGTCGGGCTGCCAAGACGCAGCAACGCTCGCTACAAAGTGCGACGGCAAATATAACGCCCGTGTGCCTCCTCCGTGGCGGATGAATGCGCGGCGCGCGGAATGCACTTATCGGCGACCGGCCGGAGCGAGCCGCGCGGATGCCTTCCCGCTGCAATTCCCCGTTGCAGCCGCCCCGTTCCTTCGACCGCGCGACCAAGTAAATCCGTTCGCCTTCCGCTCGAGTGAGCGCCCGCGGGTTTCCGCTCGCTACGCCGAAAGCCGAAATCCCCGGGATCGGGGCGTCGAGCGTCTGAGCAAACACGAATTATTTGCGCCTAAATGCGCGCCAAATCGCGCTCGTATCGTCGCACGCGATAGAGATTTTCTCGGGCTTAATGAGATAATCGATTACTCGTTCATTTGGCAAACTCGACGGCATCTATATTCTTTTGTTTTTTCCCCCCCCCCCAGTTTCTCAGGAAAAAGTGGCTAAAATTGCCACTTTCGAGGGAAGACGGCGAGAAAGTGGAGCGTATCGATCTCCCCTCGTGCTTTTCTTAACGCAAATTATTTCGAAATCAGTCGAATTAAGCGAATAAAAAACAACGTGAATCAATTAAAACAATTTAAGAAAGCATATACATATAATAATATTAAATTACTGCGTGTAAACGTATACACGTATGAAAATAAAACGAAAAAAAATTGAGGAAAATTCACGTGGAATATTAAGTCAACGTCAAATGAATTTTTCGCAACCCCGAGGAAGAAGGATGATAGCGGGAAAATTAAAATCACCGCGTTCGAATGGATTAATGCATATAATTTACTTGTTTACTACGAACACACCGAATATCCCACTGAATCGCGTAAATGAACGATCTTATTGCCGCCCTGTGATTTATTTGACGTCACCCATAGTTTTCTGGGTCCCGTCCATAACCGTTTCCCTTTATACACTCAATCGCTCATCTACATGTCGTCACGTGCGTCTCTCTTAGGAAGGTGAAACGCGCGTTTCTCGGAGTATCGCAGGCTAGATCGTCCCAAATGATCTCGGCTTCGTGACCCAGAGTTCGAGCTATTTTTAGATGCCTCCCACTCGGTTTTGTACGTGCACATAGGCGATCCCCCCTTTGCCATCGGCATCCTGTTATTTCACCCGTTCACGACAAACACTGTCGCTTTTTATAGATATTTTTCTCAGAAGCCACGTTAGATCTTTTTTATTCATTATTTCAGACCCACAGCTCTGTTTATTAAGACGAGTCGTGTTTTATTAACCGTTTATTTGACGTTTATTAAGAAATCATTTTTAATTTTTAGACAATTCAGCCGCAAGACTTGGCATCTTAATTCTTAATGAAGAAATAATTTGGAAATATCGTATCTTTATATAGTTTTATATCGCTAATAATACAATTAAGAGTATAAATTGTTTTCTTCTTTAATATCTTAACGTCAACTGCGAAATGTGACTTGATTGTGAATTATTAATATTATCCGTGAATAATGCCAAATGTCTCTAAAGCTATGAAGTACTATAAATAAAAAAAACACATCAGCACCTCAAGCAGATCACTGATGTTGAAGATTCGAGAAGATAATCTGGTGATCCATCAATCGACGAAATAAATTTCTCACGTTGCGAAGAGGAGTGCGCGTCGTCAAGTATTTAGCTATTTATGTATACGTGTGCAGGGTATCAACGTGACATATTATCGCCTTTGGATAAACGTCATCGACAAACGGAGATCCTTGAATGAGTTTTCCGATAAAATGACGGGGAATATGTACGCATATTCTATACGATATGTAATGCCCATAATGCGAATATATAACTGCACGATCTCGCTGCGGCTGCAAAGGAACACCGTGGTTATTTATAATATATCATTAGTCCATACCTTTTACTTTGTTTATCTAAATAAAATGCGCAAATGTCACGGTGCTGGACATTGTCGCGCTTCGGTCGGCAGGAAAATAAAATTGTAGGAAAATTAACGGCGACTCTTTTTCACCAGGCTCGTCCTTACCGAGCTCCCGCTACGTCTTTGCAAAAGCGCCTTTAGTATTACGTATCACAAAGCTTCTCACGATTTACATTTATTATGAAAAATTAGGTGAAATGAGAATGGAATCTTACGCGCGTAATACTCTTACATGGACATTTTCGTATTCTCAAAGCGTATAATTCTCCGAGAATAGAAGGAATTATTTTTACATTTTCTCCAGATAATTAATTTATACGTCCTGTTCGTGCGAATCGTTCCCGGTTCAGAATGCAAAACCACGGTGGGATTAAATGTAAATCGAGTCACTAGATCATCGCACGCGCGTTTATTGCGACCGTTGTTGATTGCGATTGCGTCAAAGCGACGAGGAGATTGATCAAGAGACACAGAGAAAGTGAATTATAAATCGCATTTCGAGTGACAGATAAAAGAGCAGTTCGACGATCTTGACGAATGCCCGGACACGAAGTCTACGGATAAAAATATCCCCGGGAGTGCCGCTTCGAGAGAACTTCTAAACGCGATGCATCGATACACACACACACACACACACACACACACACACACACATATACACACACAGAGATAGCGACAGAAGAGAGTACGTAGTTATATATACTATATCGAGCGATACTCGACCGCGATTGACAGTGTCTCGTTAAAGTGATTTCATCCGGAGCGTATTATTCGTGGACGCAAAGACGATCGATCGATTGCCACCGCTCCGGGCGACAATATCCGTGGATATAACTTTTTCGCCGCCGGGCGAAAACTGCATGCCACGGAAACTGCGTTTGTCTCTTAATAGGCAGCACCACTCGACGATTTACTTATCGCTGTTAAGTCATCGCTTTGCAAACTGTCAGAGAAAAATATAGTTACTTTTGGACTCTACCACAATTTTATAATATTCCTAACAATAGATATGACAAGCTCAACTATATGCATCATTGTGTTACCCATAATTATCATTATAAATATTTAAATTTGTGGTTCAGTCCAAAAGGACATTGAAAAGAAATTCTGGTTAAAAAAGAACGAATCTTCTGGTTATTATAATAAATTTTAATACTTTATAACTTATAATAACCAGAATATTTAATCAATCCTACAAGATTTTTCTGATTCGTCCGTTTTTAACCAGAATTTCTTTTCAGTGTAACTATATTTTTCTCTCTCAGTGCACGAAGCATTATGACAATTAGATTCGAGGTATTTATTAAATAAATAAATAAACAAATAAATGTGCAAAGTATCAATATTCGTATTTTATGATGCAAATGAAATAATATCAAAGTGATAATAATACGAAACGATAAACGAAATATAAAGGTTAAATTAAATTCAATTAAAATTGAAATTAAAACTGCGCTCGAGTGTCCAAAACCCTCTCGCCCATACTAATTGTGATCCAGATATTTAAATACCCCGAGAGCCTGCCGTGAATCATTATCAGTTACAATAGCCGCAATCTGCCACAACAATCATCTGCGCATACGCAAGTTACAAAAACATTCCGTTTCCACGTTGCGAGCGTCGCGAGCGTAATGGAAACTCTCTAAAACAACAGCCGCCTAAATTAGGCAGGTAATCTCGAAATCGGAGCGGCTCGAGCAGCCCCGAAGCTGTCGGGCGCACAGCTGCGCCTAAATCCGATCACGAATTTTGAGCACTCGCGCTCTCGATCGCGTGTCGCGCGAGGCATGCAAATCGAGTCTGCGTCGCGCGTCGCCCGCGGGAGTTCCCCGCGCCCCCGACAGCTGCGACCGGTTTTCGGTGACTCCGAAACTGCTTCGCGAAAATCTTCGCGGTGAATCATTTATTCGCACGGCCAAAGATTCGCGCTGTATAATTCAGGAAATGCCGAAGTTCGCGCAAGGGAGACTGGAAACGAGGAAACGTACAGACGTATACAGCACTCGCGCGCGCGCGCACGCACACACGTGTGCGGCCAGATACACACGTACACACGTGTGTCGCGCACGGAAGACGCGGACGATAGGATTAACGGACAATGCGGAGCCGCGGATAAACGAAGCCGGTATCAAGGGAGTAACGCGGAATCTCGGGATCAATCTTGGTTAAATGCTACGAGCGCGAGTTGGAAGGGTCGGATAATGACGCTTTGAAGATTTGCCCCATGCACTTTGGATACGGATTATGCATTAGCTTTGATTGCATGTATAATATAAAGGATATACATTAATGTTTAATGGTGCGGAATATGTAGGACACGTTAATCCCGGATTACTTTGATGCATTAAATTATTACGAAACTTGTTTTCGTCTTTCTAATTTGTACACAATTTACATGTGTGTGCACGTAAGTAGTTTCCAATTCGTAAATAATTGCGTGACGAAATGGATAAAAAGGCAGCTTAGCTATTCGTAATGTGTTACGCCAGAAAGTGGCCTTTATTTATTTTTTTTTTAATGTATCGTGCTTAAATTGACCGCGGGATTAATTTGATGCTGATTTAATTATGCGCCTTCACGCGTTTAATTTACATATTTACGATTGAATTTATCTGTCCCACTCTATGGTTGAATAAAACGTTGAATATAATGTTATTGAATTGAAGCTGGGTGAATTAAATATTAATAAAAGAAATTAAATTGGTACTCTCTCTCTCTCTCTCTCTCTCTCTCTCTCTCTCTCTGTCTCTTTATCTTTTACTCCCACGTGATAATAGAACGACATTAAAACTCTCCAATCTAAGAAATTAACGATACGTACGTCGTCGACGTGGCATTTTGCAGAATTACGCCAAATGCTAGAAACTGTATGACTCATCTCTAGTTACGTGCCTCATTGCTATCTATAAATCTACGCGAAGGCGCGCCTATTGCACTCTATTTCGTCATTCTGAATCACAGGGAACCTCTCTCTCTCTCGGCGCAAATTTCGCGAATTTCGCAAATCATTGCACCGCGAATAATTAATAGATAAGGTCCTCTATCTCTACCGGTTTAAATAATTTGCACAATGACATTCCCGCCTGCGCGTTCCCTTTCCCTTTCGACCGAAGTTGAAGTGGAATTATGCCGCGAGATGCGCTGTTTGCTCCCCAAGAACAATGCCTCGAGGACAAAGTGGCTCGAACAAAACGCGGCGTAACGAGATACGCCGCTGGAATATTTCGTGCGCGAGGTGATACAATTCGTTACCGTGGCATTCTGAGCGGAATCGTATTGTGGCTCAGAGAGCACAGACGGCGGGGGCGATTAGATCACAGACAAGTTCACGATATGTCGCGACACGAGGCAGGACGAGGCGAGAAACTCGCCCGTAGGTAGAGCTTTCTAGTATTTAGGCACACTAAATATAGCACGGACTCGGCTATAAATCCCAGGCCCCCGGTCTCTCTCGCAGCCGCTGCGACGTTTCCTTCGGATGAACGCGTTGCTTGACGACGAAGGTTGCTGCGGCGATAGATACGCTTGAGACGCTGGATTTTTTTTTTCGCGACACGTTCAATGGAGACTTTTTTCGAAAGAGCGAAGCCGAGAAGTCAATTTAACCGATACACCGATAATAAAATATATCCATCGATATAAAATGACAAAATAATATTGTTTTAATAAAATAAACGTTAATAAAATAAATAAATAAATGTGTACGATTCAACGAGAAGATTCAAAGAGCACATAAAAATAAAAAATTATATAAACTACATTAAGAAAATATTTTAATAGAGAAAATGAAAATAAATTCATTTATATATTTTTTTTATACAAATAAAATGTGTTTACGTTTATGTGGTTTTAATTGTATAAATGTAAATTTCTTCTGCCTGCCCTAATGTTTATCCAGCGAAGCATCGCTTCGAAAATTTACAAGGATTTTAAGCAAATATTTCAACGCGACCGCGTCCATCGCGAGAGAGATGGCCGTCTATTCCGGAATTATTCTATCAGCCGAGGCTCTCTCGGTTTCAAAGGGCCATCGTGCTTTTTGCGCGGCGCGGATTAGCGCCGCGGTCGATGGAGAGCCGCGGATTTACGAGCCGGATCGATCATGCCGACTTTTAAACACGGGTTTCCGCGAGCTTCCTGCGGCAAGAAAATTGTTCGGAAAGCCGACGCGCTCGTTAAATCGCAAAGAATTGTCCACCGCAACGGCGGTGCTCCGCACGGGCGATTTATCGTGCGCGATAGCGCGGGATTACGGCGGGTCGCGAAAGCATCGACCCGTTTCGTATCGTAATGCAAACGTTACAAAAGTAACATTATCTATCGATTTCTATCGCGAGTAATTGCCGCGCGCGATCTACGTTCAATTTCCGCGGGGATTTGAGGTTTTCTGGCGGAGGAGCTTGAAAGGGGGTGGAATAAATGTGCCTTTAGATAATACATCCCACAATTCTTCACCGCAATCATGCTCGCCTAACGTGAGGGATTTATTTCCCGTTGCATCATCGTATAATCGATAATACGAATATCATGAGAATTAAGGAGGGTTAAGGATGCAATTGAGCTATCTTCGAAATAGTATCAAGTCGATAAAAATTTGTGAGATTGTTCCTTAGCCTCCCTGATGTGCTGCAAAAAAAAAACTTTAAACGAATCCACTAAACAGTTGCTGAGTAATAACGATTTTAACTTTCACTGATTTCCCACGTATTCTTATGGAAATAGACGGTTTTGAAGAATAAAAATATTGAAGAAATGGTGCCAATGTTTTCAATTTTTTTGTACATCTAGTGTACGGATAGATGAAACTATCTACCAAATTTTAACTATCTCCACTACATCGTTTTAAAGAAATCAATTATAAACTGATAAAAATATGCTATCAATGCCACAAATAATGTTGAAAAAAACATTTGTAACATGAAAAATATCTTTCTAGGAGTAAAAATAAGACTTCAATTATAGTTCGAGTTCCTTACATCTAGATTTACTATGTGTAAGGTATAGATATTCAAGTATTTCAAATTTCATGCACTTTTATCTAAGATTGTACCTCCGACACATCATAAGGAGGGTTTAATCGTGATCTAAAAAAACATGGAAATAATCAATTGCCTCGGAAGCAATAATTGTCGAGGTGCAAAGTATCGAATCAATCATCGAAAAAGAATTTTCAGCGGAGTGAAATGACCTTTCTATTGTTTGAAAATATGAAAACCGAAAGGTACAATCGCGTGAACCTCGGAGGCGAATTAATCTTATTATTCCATTAACGGCGTAACAAATTTTCGGGCGCTCCCAACGGTTTCTCGCAATTGAGAGAAATAAATGACCAGATTTTCTCTGCAGAGAATGAATCCCGCGGCTGATAGGTAGCGCCCGCGATCGGTAGAAAGGCTGCGCCCGAAATAATCGAGTTCTTTTCATTCGGCAGCCCTGTTATCTTTTTATTGCACCCACGGCGCAATCGAATGCCCGCGCGGCTATGCATTATCCCTCGTGGATCGGAGGCGAAAGCCTGCACGACCCCCGACGCATTGTACACGTTGCTACCGCCGGGCAGATTTGCCCCGTCAAAGGTATAATTGCGTCGTTTGAGACTAGGATTCTCGAATTACTTGGAATATCTCGCTTTTTCCGGATAAAATGCGTGGTATCGCCGACTTTGCGTGTCTGCTGGATTTCCTGTTTCCTCTTTCTTTCTTTCTTTCTTTCTTCTTTATATGATATCTAATCTATTTTCTCCTTTCCACACGCGTTTACCCAAAATTCTATTTCTATCTCATTATCTATATTAAGGCTCCTGGTCCGCCGACCATACTGGAAATCGTGACGTCAGTAGCGAGAAATTACACGAAAATCTTGCAACGTACTGTCAAAAAGGATATATGGATGAAAGCACACTGTAGGTCGCTTTAGCACACTTGTAAAATATACAGAACACTATGCTTAAAAACACTATATGTAAAATGAACGTGATACAGAGCGTAGTCACATACATAACTAAACACACGAATACACGTGGTTTGACAACTCTGGAGAGAGATAGACCCTGTGGCATCTACGTTGTGTATTCCTTGGTAATCTTAGTTTCCTGTATATTTTACATGTATATTTTATATGTCACAGCAATCTACAGTGCGTTTTCATTCAAATATCTTTTTATTTGACAGTACGCTGCAAAGATTTTCAATGTGTAATTTCTCGCTTTTGACGTTACGATTTCCAATATGGTCGGCGAGGGACCAGGAGCCTTAACCTTTAGAGGGCCGAGATTTTTTCATTGGAACTTTGGATTTTTTTTCACGGAAAATTTTTACATACGTATAACCTACATATTCTAAATAGTTTCCAAGTTTGTTGCTGGCCACTATAGTGGCCACCCCGACCTTCTAAACGTTAAAACCGTGAGAATCAGCCGATCTGTAAAATAGCAGAAAATAATAAAGCGACTCGCGAAACTCGTCTTCCTCCACTTACACTCTCAAACGTTAAAATGATTTCCACCGCAATACGAATATACAAAACTAAATATCACATCTTCGGAAGTATTGACATTTTACACGCGTGCGTTTCGGGGAAATGCTTTCGCGAGAGTGCAC
Source organism: Tetramorium simillimum (assembly GCA_011636635.1). Taxonomy (NCBI): domain Eukaryota; kingdom Metazoa; phylum Arthropoda; class Insecta; order Hymenoptera; family Formicidae; genus Tetramorium; species Tetramorium simillimum. The sequence goes on from VBVQ01001635.1 coordinate 14,984, forward strand.
ATCGGCTCGCGCGCGCGCGCGCGCGCTTGCGAATGCATCGCGGCGTTAGCTCATGAATAATTACAATTTATAGCATACTCGCCGCGATGCACTCGCGGTCGAGCGTTACGGTCGAAAGGGCTCTCTTTCTCTCACCCCTCTTTCTCTATCTCTCTATCATCCCCC
>VBVQ01001635.1:15158-32207 GCA_011636635.1 Tetramorium simillimum
CCCCGCCTCTCATGAACCCTGACCTTTCGTCGCAGGTCACGGAGGGAGCTTCGTAGCAGCCCAGTGCCGTAGCATGCCGGCGAGCTGCAGCGCGTGGTGGTGCGCCTCTGAGACACCGCGTCGATCGGCGTCGATCGCCGCCACCTGCGTGGCTAGGCACCAATCCTTGGAGCGTCGTCGCCGGAGAAGAAGAAGAACGCGCGATCGTCCTCGTCGTAGCACAGGAAGCACGGAGCTCGACACCAGCGACCGATGAGCGCGGGGGGGGATGGGGGCTCGGCGTTGGGCCCGCCTGCTCGGCTGCCGGGGGCCCAGCCGATTGCCGCGACCCCCTACATCGCGATCCCCCCCAACGCCGGCCAGCAGCTCAACGTCGGCGGCGCGACGGACGCGACGCAGCTGGCGAACATGCAGCAGCCGCCGCCGTCGCAGACGGGCCCCGGGGCCGCCGGCGCCGCCGCCAAAGCGGCCCAGAAGAGGCCCGTCAGACGGGGGGGTAAGCCGCCACCCGACAGACCCGTGCGGGCGCTCTTCTGCCTGGCCCTCACCAACCCTCTTAGGAAGATGTGCATCAGCGTCGTCGAGTGGAAGTATCCTTTTGCTCTCGCTCTCTCTCTCTCTCTCTCTCTCTCTCTCTCGCGCGCGCGCGCATTCGCTCGCTTCTTCTCGTAATTAGCGAGATAATTGCCGGCCTCCGATGTGGCAGACAATCAAATATCAAAGTTCAGAGATCGCGTCCGATATCAACGATATCAACGATATTTGCGAACCTGACATTAATAACGCGTTTGACATTAAACCGCTCTTCTCCAGATTGACCCTAATTCCAGTGCCTCGGTACGGATGTTGATATTAGAGGTCGATATCGGGCGACGAAAGGGTTTTACGCGCGAACGGCCACCCCGTATTTTCCTTAATCGGCTCGATTTTTATCAACGTCATTCCGCAGACCCTTCGAATGGCTCATCCTTATGACGATATTTGCGAACTGCGTCGCTCTGGCCGTTTACACGCCGTACCCTTCCGGCGATTCCAATCTGACCAACCAATACTTGGTGAGTATTTAATGTTATGACTATGCTTAGCACCTGTGCATAATTATCGCTCCCTCAATTTTTTTAAGACGATTCTATGTTCAATGTCCCGGGAATCCAAACGTCCAAATTAAATTATATCGTTTTTTTTTTCTTTCATAACGGGAACAACAAGAGAGAATTCTTCTCCCTAATAGAAACAAATTCGATAATGTTCACGTATTGTTTTAACGTGCATCTACACGTGTAAAAATAGAAGTGTCGAAAGGGACTAAAAATAATCGCGAGCGAATAGCAATCATCTCGTTATAAATGGCGCCGCCGGGAATCCCTTTGTGCGACTTCGCCGAATGTGAAATAAAGCAATTTTACTGATTGTAATATGTACATGTACGCGCGCGCGCTACGTACGTGTGTCTAAATCGAAGGGTGCCTCCTGCAACAATAAGAGTGGCGGTTCCGTTCAACGAACCACACGAACCTCTATCGAGTTATCGATTCCGAGACGGCATGCAGGGTTGGTGGCATGAAACTTATTCAAGCTGAAAGTTCAATAATTGTTCAATCTTGCTCAACATCGGCGTATATGCTGCCCCGGCGCACTATAATCGGAAAACACAATTCACATGTAGGCCGTCTCAGCGCGACAATTAACGGAAATTATTCCCCTCGGGCCCTTCAAAAATCATGCATAATTACCGATGTGTTCGGAGACCGCTCGAGGCTCGTTCGCAGATAAGACTCGCGGAGGGGACTTGGTTCGGTTCGCGCGACGAACAGAACTCACGTAGAGATTGCCCACTCGCCTGTGTGCACAGAGAGGCTGTTCGATAACAACTCGAAATTCAGTTTTGCGTCATATTATGCGCGTGCTAAATTGGGATCGCGCCATTGTCGTGCCTTGCCAAAGGGTGTGACTTCGTTTTGCGTCACTCAAAGGGCATCCCTTGCGCTAATTAATACTGGGAGGAAACTTTGCTGAGATTAGGCCAACGGGAAATTCGCAGAAAGCTGCCTGTGTAAACTGTCAAGTCAACTGTGACAGCTTAACATTCGTTAATTAACGTACGTAAAAAAATGGCTTGTACGAGCTTGTTAATTTAACTTTTAAGAAAGCTTCTGCTCCGGGATCGAGAATAAATATATTTCTAAAATAGTCAAGTAGAAGAAAGATATAAAAAGTTAGAGTAAACGATAGATGGCATATACACACATATGACTTTGAAATAGTTGACACGTGCAAAATACATTGAAATTCTTAAATCCTTTCCGACGACAAATTATTTTCTGAGGAATTTTTTTGTAAGAGATTATTTGACTGCTTCGAAATTTTGTAGAATTATTTGTTCGATTAATTTATTTTTTACATTGCGTTTTTTCTATACGATTGTCGTCGATTTCTTAGCGTCCTCGGAGAAATGAGAAACGAGGAACAATGCCTCCGGGAGAAGATTCGAATTCAGTCGCAAACTCCAAAAAGTCGCAAATCTTTAGATCAATCTCTACTTCTTTAAAAACTTTTTCACTGTCTACGCGACTCAGTCGAGGTAAAACTCCGGTAACTTCGGTACCTTTTATCGCAAAATTATGAAACTATATTAGAAACTCGCAATATGTAGTTTCCGACCGTGTGAACATTTTCATGAATATCTATTATTTTTTAAGTAAAGAAAATTTAATTTTTCTTTGTAATTCGACCCGCGTTAATTTTCGTGCTGGACTTAAAAATGCAAACTAGCATCCAGCGCATCTTGCAAACATTATTTTTTAATTATAATAATTTTTATGAAACAAACAATATCGATCGATTGTAATATTTGATTATAAAATAATTATAATTAAGAGGATACAGGATGCCGAAAGTTTTTCGATTTCTCTCTCTCTCTCTCTTTTTTCACAAATATTGACTACTGCATGAATAGCAGTTGCAAAATTATACAGGGCCAAACAGTTTAATCTCTCACAGGCAATAAAATATTCGTTGGTCGAATGCGATCTGGCATTTAACGCTAGCGATGGATCTATTATTCGGCAAGTACGCTTGCGTAATATCTACCTTCCTGGTCTTACCACCTGCTCTTCTCATATTTCGCTCATACGGCTGGCATGTGTATTAACCTTCGTGTGACCAAGTAGAAAATTGCACGCCGTGCTGATGTACTATATATATTGTATACTATAATGCATTTTCTAATGAAAAATACCGACGTAGTAATGGAATGTATATGGAGGCATGATTCGAAGAAGAGATAGATAATTAATTAAAGAGGTTTAATTCATGGAAACGGACTTTAAGAGAATAAAACTGACGAGTAATATATGAAAAATATAATTGCAGTAACCTTTAGAGGGCCGGGATTTTTCCATTGAAACTTGGAATTTTTTTTCACGGAAAATTTTTACATATACTTATAATCTACATGTTTCAAATAGTGACCACTCCGGCCCGGTACGTCATAGAAATTTTTAAAAATGATGTTTTTAAAGTTTTAGAGGTTTCTAGGAGGTTTTTAATATCGCTAATCACGATTTTGATTGAAAATTTAAATAATGTTGCGATCATCAACCTTGTTATGGAAGTCTAAATAAATAACAGCAGTTGTGTGCAGCTTTCCAATTGAGTATTACGAGCTAAACTACTTCCTACAATATATTATATTATATTATGTTACATTATATATATCTTTTTATATTTTATATGTAAATGTACACATTATGTACTAATAATATTCAATAAATAGATGGCCATCCCCGCCCTCTAAAGGTTAATATTCCGTTTTCTTTCATTTTTTTTACAAATAAAGTTATTTAATCTATCAACGGTACAATTGCAATAAGTTATTTTTATTTTCATTAAGTTCTCATAGTTTTTAAAGTTCAATAAAATAATGAACGGCATGTACTTTTCAGTGAAAAAACTATTACAAAGTAAATAATTCGAAATTCGAAATCTAACGAAAACAAATCCTCGAATTCGTCCAAAGTGCTAAATAATATTCACACTTCCACAAAAGAATGAATTCGCATGGTGGAGCAAGTAGTAAAATATGCGAGAAAACAACGCGCGCGGCCGCCATCAAAACTTTCTTGAAAGGGTTCCTCATATTCTACTTCGCCTTCAAAGTGATGTAACGGCGCCCACGTGTCATGCATCGGCGAGCAACACGGGGCGGCCGGCGATATAATGCGCGCTCGGGGCCGATTTCAGCGGTCCAATAATCGATCAATTTCGAAAATTAAACGTAATGGATGCAGGGGCGAGGGGTGACAAAGGGAAAGAGGCAGAGGAGTTTCGTGTCCTCTCTGTGGCCGCGCTCTCGCGCCTTTCAACTTCCCTTTTAACGTACCACCATCCCTATGCGCCTTCTCCGCGCAGCAGCTTTTTTCCCTACATCTGATGTGTACAAGCGAGAGCGCTCTTCAAGCCGTATTTTTAACCCACCGCTTCTTCCTTTTTGTTTCGCCTGTTTTTCTCACCAAGGCCTGTGCCGTTCTTACCCTGCCCGCCGCGACCGTAACTCCACTGCGTCGATTAATTCTTTTGCACGACAGTCGGCGATGCTACTGATAGTATTGTCGATGAGTCATGCCAAGGAACGATCGAGATGGAAAAATTTATTTTTTTTATAAAATGCACACTTGCTTGCACGCTTTTTTTTTCGTTTGCGGTTTAAAATGTATTTTGCATTCTTCATATTTTGTTATATTATTTTCTGCTTTATAAAGCAGTACATTGAAAAAAATTCTGGTTAAAATCGGACGTATCATTATAAGTTATAAAGTATCGACTTTTATTATTTATAATTAGAATATTTGATCAATCCTACAAGATTTTCTGATTTGTTCACTTTTAACCAGAATTTTTTTCAGTGTATATTTCAATGAAATTATACTAAATCTTACGTCACGCGATTATCAATTTTATCAATTCCCTAATCGATCATTAAAGGAAAGATACAAATTTCAGAATATTATACAGATTTGTATAGCTGACATTGTAATTAATTATTTCCGTGACTTTATATATGAGTTAGTAAAAATTTAAAAATTTATGTCTCGCTAAAGTTCTTGCCAGCGCGACCTAATTATGCTAGTGCGAGGTAAAAAATTTTCAAAGAAAGAAAAGAGCAACAGGTTACGCAATTCGCGTTTTATAAATAAAAAAAAAATTCAAGTCTCTGAAAAAAATATCGGTGCGCGTTGACACCCCTTTTGCCCGCGCGGTTAACGGCGATCACGTTCCCGTCGTAACTCGCCGTAATCCAACTGCAACCGCAACGCTCGTGCTTTAAATGTTTAACGAAGACGTCCGTGTACGTGCGCGTGAAACATCGTCTCGGCCTCGTGCGTTTTTAATTGCCGCCCGCCGCCATTTGTCTCCGCCGCCTGTTTTAATTGCCACCCACCCCCGCCGACGGCCGAACCGGGCGCGCGACGTGTCGCAGGGTCAAAATTGCGAAAGTGTCTTATCGCCAGGCGCTTATCAATCAAAGTGGCCTCCTTTTCCGGGGCTAAGACGCCAGCGCGGCAGGCCTTTCTATTTGTAACTTTCCTTCAAAGGCTCTTTTAGAGGCGATCGATCTACGCTGGAGCATCCTCCCTTCATATTTTTCACGGCGATTTTTCCTCTGGTGTTGCAGGAGAAGATAGAGTACGTTTTTCTTGTGATTTTTACGGTGGAGTGCGTGATGAAGATCATAGCTTACGGCTTCGTCGCGCATCCAGGAGCTTACCTCCGCAACGGCTGGAACTTGCTGGATTTCACGATAGTCGTGATTGGGTGAGTACGTTAACCTTGAAACCCCACGTTTTTTTTCCTCCCTGCCTATTTATAAACGGATCTAGGCCTTCTTTGGACGGACTTGAAAGTTCATCGATTGAGTCTGCTGGAACTAAGTTGAATTATTATGATAAAATTAAATATGCGAATATAACTTTTTTCCTTCTAATTTTTGTTCGCCGCACATTTTTATAGAGAGGGAGATTAACCGCCCTCGGTCATTTCTCTCCCGATTTTATCTGTGTGCCCGTCCGAATTTTTTCAATGAACGGGGAAAAATTGCTAAAAAATCACGACCCTAACGTCATAATAATATCCCCGGCGTTTTATAATAAACCCGCTTTTCTCCCAAATTCGACGAGCGGTGGGCGAGGTATCGGACGAAGATAGTACCTAACAACCTATATCGAGTGCAAGTTAATTGGACCAATGCCGACGTAATCGATAATGCGTGGCGATCATATACACACTGACGGTGGATAGTTTGCACCTGGTGATGTCTTCCCAGTGCACACATCGTCGATGACGTCCGATGAATGCTAAGGCGCAACGACAAGTAGTACAGCACGAGTTTGATGTTCGCTTATCGCAGATATATCATTGAGCGTAATGATGGGCGAGTTACTCCCGTGAAACCTAATATATATACACACATTTTCAATAGAATTATAAATCAATATTAATAATGCTATACAGAATAATTCCGTTTCGTACAACGTGGCGAAGAATAATGCCTGTCGTAGCGGCCTTTATCGGGGGAGCTTTAATATTTATAGGAGTTAAAAGCGAATCTCATAAATAATAAAGTGATTTCGCATTCGCTCTTTATACATCTGTAGGAAAGGCTCCGTTTTTCGGACCATTGGCTTTATTTATTTCGGACTTATTTGCCATTAGTATGTTCGCTTCGTCGGTGTTGTTCCCTCGAGCGCTTTAGTCCTAAACACTTGTTTTCTTCGTGCGATGCACGTGGACATGAACGTTTGCGAGTGGCACCAGCCGATTGGGCCACGTCATATTTCGGAGAAAGCAGATAGATCATTGCTGCGCCCAAAAAAGGGCAGAACTTCGCAGAAGACGATCGGGAACGTTTCGGCGCGCTAGTTCCCGTAACTGTATTAGTCTCGCGGCGATTTGTAATATTGACGAAATAAATTCTATTCTTATCATTTTATATTAGTAATTTAATTGACATCCTACACATCGATTATACTGGAAGCGCCTAAACGAAGTTACACTTTGCAGAGTTATTGTATTTTCGTGTTTTTGCGTATTAAAAAAAAAAGTATTACGTATTAAAAAAAAGAGTTAATTGAAAATTGCGAAGCTCGCGGCTGTGCGAACAAACACGGAAACTGCGCATCGTATTTATTTCATAAAAACGGGAGGTCTGAAGCCGCGGAAATAAAATTGATTTAAGCGCCGAGCTTCGCGAACGGAGTCGGCCCGGGTATTTCGCGGGACATAAATAAAATGAAATTGACGGCGCGCCGAACGTGAGGGCGAAGACGGCGGCGCCGGAAGGAAGGAAATATTACTCGAAAATCGTCTCTGCCCCGCCCCTCCCCCGCGTGATCGGCGCGACGGAATGACTCGACTGTCGGGGCTACCGGAATTGCCGCGAAGCCGTAAACGGGGAAATTAGCGAAATAATCCCACGCGCGTACGACCGATCGGCCGACATAATGTCGCGGCTCATGCATGTAAATTAAATCCAGGCCGGGTAATAACAGCGCGCGCGGATCGGGGATTGAAATTTTACGAGTGCCGCTTAAGTCGATAATGCCCTAATAGGGTCTGCCCTTTTTCACATGGCCGAGAGCCGCGCTGATAACTCCCACCGCAATTAATACTTGGCGGATTGGTTCTACACGTGGGATTTACATTCGCGATCGTTAAATCGCATATGCGCGGTATTTGTCGGAATTTTTGCGAAATATGCCCTGATTTCTTCAAGCTAATACCCAGAAAAAAAATAATTTTCATGTACGTGGAATCCTTTGAATCCTCGAGAATTTTACTCTTATATTGATCTCAAAAGAATTTCTTTGAAATCGAGAGAAAAATAGTATAAATAAGAGTATTTAAGAGAGAAAAAAGTATTTTTCACTTTATTGAAAGAGGAATATGTTTGCTGTAACACAGTAAGCTCAGAATATGAGATTATAGGAAAAATCACTTTGAACGTAAAATACTTTTTTTTAAGACAAATAATATCATATTCCTTCAGCGTTCCGCAAAAACAGTTTATCGACCCGTTTAAAGCTTCGCGGGTGAAAGGTATCAAAAATCATTAAACGCGATTGCGACATTCTTCGCCGGGCAAATGAAACGGTATCGAAACGCCGGGTCTCGGTACGTCTTTACACAATCGTTACTACCCCACGATACCGCGAACTATATATACGTGACGTAAATAATGGTACCCTATTTACGCGCGATCATCGATTTTTACGGGATAAAGGGAGAAAACCCCGTACGCGCGTGTGTCGCGTAAAACATCGAGGAGTTTCACAAACAGAGCATGTCGGGCATGCCCCCTCCCCCGCTGCTTTCCCCGGTTAATGATCCGAGCGATGTGAATTTATTTCCGCAGCGAGCGCACGCGGATTGTTGGCGAAATCCATCCCCCTCCCGGGATTACGGCGGACTCGGATCGACAGGCGTAACTACCTGTTTCGGAGTCGGGCATTTCGCGTATATATATACTCGACTTGCCATCCGATAACTTTATCATTTTCGGTTAACGACGGCGAATCGATCCGTCTTAATGTCTCCCACGGGAGAGAACATCCGGTACATCTATCGCCCCCTCCCTCCCCTCGAATCGGCCATTACCGTTGGCGGGGACCATTATTCAAATGACGTGGAATCTAATGCACGAGGAAAATGCAGCCGCCGGTAACATTTGAAATTGTCTCATCCGATGCGATCGTATCCTTCCGGTTGACGGTTCACCCTTCATCTCGGTTCGTTTACGATAACGTCACGCTCGTCGAACGTTCGTCGTAATTTAAAGGCGTGACACGAAAGATTTTTACATGTGCCGGGAACAAAAAAAATATTCGAAAGCTAATTTTTCTCCTTTTTTTTTTCCTGAACGAGTCTTGCTTGTTGGGAAAAAATTTTTCTTTGTCCCCCCGCTCCCTTTTTATGCTTCGTAAATGTTCTCATAAATGCCGCCGCACGGTGTTTATAGTGCTATTAGCCTTGGCACATAAAGCTCTTTTCTTCAGGGACAAATTACGTTCCGGGAAAATGACTTTCGCAGCCTTCATTATCAAGTTTCCATTTTATCGTCAAGTCATTAATCCCCGTCTGTTTCATAGAAACGATTTTTTTGCATTTCTTTTTGCAGAATGATAAGCACCGTGTTGTCGATACTCATGAAGGAGGGTTTCGACGTCAAGGCCTTAAGGGCGTTTCGCGTTTTGCGTCCTCTCAGGCTGGTTTCCGGTGTTCCAAGTAAGATCTCCCGTTCAAAATATTAATGTATACGTGATTGAATTATCTCGTTCGTGTGAAATAAGAAAGTAGATCGTAATAAATATGAACAAAATTTGGACGCGATTTACGAATAAGATATTAATAAAATCGTATTGGTCATAGTTCTTTCGCACAAATATATTTTTGTTATTCGAGGAAGGAATTATTCATAATTGATAAAAATGAATTTATTTGCACAGGTCTTCAAGTGGTCCTAAACTCCATTTTGAGGGCGATGGTACCACTTTTGCACATTGCTTTATTAGTTCTCTTCGTCATCATCATTTACGCCATCATCGGCCTCGAGCTGTTCTCCGGGAAGTTGCACAAGACATGCCGGCACAACTTCACCGGTAAGTGCATGTCTCAGGATTTCTCCGATAAACATTTAATGGACGACGCAACAATGTTCTCATAACGGCAATCACGGATCGATGCTCTTAAATTTCTATTATATCCTGAATCCTTCTGGGGCTTTTAGCTCGCTGAGAGAAACTCAATTTTGCTATCTTCCCAACGTTATTTTACAACCAATTTATTTGACGTATCATTAAAAGTTAACTATGCATTGTATTTAATGTGATTTTCACAAAATTCATAAAATTTAAGCTAAAATTACCTTTTAAAATAAATTAATTACCTTCGGGAAATTCTATACATACAATAATCGTGTGGAAATAGACATAGTGTGTGTATAATCAATTTATGTAACTTTTCTCAGAAAAACTGTGATTCTTTTCTTTTTCGTATTAAAAAAAATAGAATAAGTTATGAGACTATAGCGAATTCTCAAGTAATCATGACACCTAAATTACATCGAGACTTCTTGATGCTGGCCTACGAAAAATTTATCTGCATTTGCCCTTCAACCGCAATCAAGCGACCGTAAAATATTAATAAGATCGAAAATGGCGCGGGACCCGAATTAAATTATTACGTAGATAGTTGCCTCTTAGTAATTAGAATGAAAAAATCGGATATGTCGGAGATGGGAAAGAGGAGAATCTGGCGAGGACCCCGAGGGGAACTCCCGGCTTAGCCTCGAAACACACTTTCTGCCGGGACAGCTATTTTAGATATGATTCAACTGAGACACGGACGCGAAACTAACGTCTAATTATTATTAGCGCGAGAGGCGCGCGCGCGACTTGCGTGCCCCTTGCGCGACGAACAGCTGATTCACAGGAATGTGTAAAATAGCGTATAGATGCTGCCGGGCACGGGCGATACGAAAATTCCGAGAGAAAGAGAGAGAGAACACAATAAGAAAGAAGAGAGTTTGTCTCGCTATTGCGAATACCTTCGTCAAACTTTTCTTATAAACTTGAAATTGTTTAGTTTCCACTTTCTATACCTCTCTATATATGAGAGCCTTCGAAGTTTAATTTTAATTAAACAACTACGAATGATTATTCTATCTGTAGAATTAATTTGTATTAATTACTTAGCAGTTTAGTTATTTGTGTACGTTATGTTTAATCATTTTTATGTAGATAACGCAAAGTTATTGCAGAGAAGCCCCGGCGTTACTTTTAACAACCAATTAGAATAATTACTTTATCTAATTAAAATTAATTTATATTAATTTTAATCGGTACTTTAGTTGCGCTTTCGATATTTCTCTGTCCCATATTTATATGCTATTAATAGGGAAGCCAATTACCCGGCAATTATGTCCATTATTTTAATTTGATAAGAGATACAGATACGATTTGCTGTGGCGACAGTGTCAGCCCAGTGTAATTTAAAGTTTAACAAAGCGACGAGTTTAACAGTGCTCCTTTAATCGACCCTATGTACATATCGGAGAAGCGCGAGACGGAAAGGCTGATAAATCTTAGTGCTAGTGGAGAAAGGTGCTAGATTCTCAGGCCGCTTTGCATAAGACAGTGTACGTAGAAAAATGTGCAAACATTTTAACGTGTTATTATGAGATACGTTGAACTCATTTGCCCGACGACTCGAGCTAATTAGAAGTCTCAGTGCCGACCATATTACCGCTTCGCGACCGCCGTTAACCCGCCGGGATTAAAAATTCGATTCCCCTTTATATCGCAGATGAGGTAATGGACGAACCCGTTCCATGCGGCACGGGAGGCTTCCAGTGTTCTCGGATCGGAAATTATTACTGCAGTAACCAATTCTGGGAGGGCCCTAATTACGGCATCACGAATTTCGACAACTTTGGACTGGCCATGCTCACGGTCTTCCAATGCATCACCCTCGAAGGCTGGACGGACGTGCTTTATAATGTAAAATCGCTGCATGCGTAATCGTTTATATAATAATCTCGTTTAATTCAAAGTATTGAAATGCCGTTCATAAATCATCGTTGAATGAGAGAAAATATAGATGCTTATGCTTTCCTATAACATTCTGTATTAATTCGCATTAATAATATTAAATAATTATTTAAAAAATCTGAAAAGGATCGTTGGATTTCAATTCAGAAAGCTAAAGCTCAAAGTTGAGCTGTAGTATTATAATTTTTTATGCGTACATTTTATGCAACATTTTCAGATATATATCGCCGATTTTAAATAATATAAAAAAGAAAAACAAGTAGAACTCTTCGAGAAACTAAATCTTTAATTGTGTTTTATCTAGATCGAGGATGCGATGGGAAGTTCGTGGCAGTGGATTTACTTCATTTCGATGGTCATCCTTGGGGCTTTCTTCGTGATGAATCTAATTCTCGGTGTGTTGTCCGGGTAAGTGTCCGAGAAAAATTTTGCTCTACAGTCACCGTCAAAGAAAAAAAATAAATCCAGTTCCGAGGATCGTAGTTGTTATTAATTAAATCTCACGAAATATCGAGAATAACAGATTGAGTTTCATTAGTCTCATATACATTATCTACATACACGCGCATTTACCGATACGACGGGATAATAAGATCTTGAATTTCGGCGAGCTCCGAGCAATTGTTCAAGGAACGCTTTAACCCGCTGAAGCGGCTCGTGACAGCTATCCTTGCAAAGTTCTGTAATCCTTGATGAGGGGGGAGGAGCAGAGAAGGTGAACGGGATAAAAATATCTCTTTCTTAGGTTGATACCTACATATACATACGCACACACTCCGTTGCGTATCGGTAAAGGATGCGCGGTTAATCGAGGCATGAAAACGGTATTGATGACAAGCGCGATTTAACTTCCTTCCCTTTTTACGTTTTATCCACCGCTTAACGCCACGCGCGCAAACACTCTTATTATCAAGCATCGTAAAATGCATGTTTGTGATACATTTCGAAGACCGCTCGAAATCAAAATGTCGATGAAACTGTTAGAAACGGATATAAATACCTCGAGATTCAATTTAAAAAAAAAAAAAAAAAAACACGGAAAAGAGTAGCGGTGATTAATTAAAATTCAGCTTGACGGTACATGAAGTTTTACGTGTCAAAATTTATATCGGAACGGTATCAAAGTTTTCCACCGAAATGCACATTCATCAAGAAGCGTTATTCCTAGGATAATTAGATCCTTAGTGACACGGATCGATTTTGCTCTACTTGCCGCATAAAAGAGAGACCATGAATGTCGAAGGAGAAGCGTTTCGCTGGATGTTTCCCCGATACGAATAGACGTATTTACACTGTCCTCGTTCGAGACGGAAGAAGCGCGGGCAAATAAAGAAGATCCCTTTTCACGCGCGTCTCGATTTCCGTTTCATTGCCTCTGAATGTTCCAATTACACGTCTCGCGCGCGCCGTACCTCTAATCACAACGCGACACGACCGTACATGCACTTGTCCCGCTTTCGTGCAGTGAATTTTCCAAGGAGAGAGAGAAGGCGAAGGCGCGCGGCGACTTTCACAAGCTCAGGGAGAAACAGCAGATCGAGGACGATCTCAGGGGTTACCTCGACTGGATAACGCAAGCCGAGGACATCGAGCCGGAAACCGATGAGCCGAAGCAGGACGGAAAAAGTACGTACGCGTGGAGACTTTCTAAACCGAGAGCGCTGGAGATGAGCGCGTTTCTTTAAAAAAATAATTCGGAACAATTTTACGCGATATTTTACTCTCAGTCGAAAATATGGTAAAAATAATTGTATACAATAATTTCGGATAAACAGGAGAATTTTATCTAATTGCGACATGTTTTGTGTATCATGCATTTATGCAAATGCACGTAGGAGTGCGTAAATTAAATTCGAGAAAGTTGTTCACACCAAATCCAATTTCACGTGATGAAACAACTTTCCCTCCCTCGTTGAAGGTTGCTAATTAATTGACTGAGTTTGAACGTTTAATATTACATAGCTAAGCAGCAAAACGAAATAGAGAGCACGGACCAATTGGAGGGCGACGAGGAGGGGATTCAGCAAGAATCCGTTTGGAAGAAGAAGAAACGGGACTTGGAAAGGTAATCGCGACATTATTAAATTGTCACCCCGAAATCTAACGTCCATTTGACAGACAAATAATCTCTCGCGATCGTCGTCGCGGATATTTCGACGAATCTCAATATGATAGACTTCAAAAATTTTCCTTCTCCGAAATATGCGCTTCCATGCGTATTGAGGAAACGTCAGTAGAGATCAAAGCGTCATTTATCTGACAAGCTCAAAGATTCCCTAAGCGTTTGTGTATACGAGCGTTGCGAGTGAAGTTTAAACTACACGGCGCATTGTGATGCGAATATTCGCAGAGTGAACAGGCGGATGCGGCGAGCCTGTAGGAAGGCTGTGAAGTCCCAGGTCTTCTATTGGCTCATCATAGTTCTGGTCTTCTTGAATACCGGCGTTCTCGCCACGGAGCACTACGATCAGCCGGAGTGGTTGGACCGCTTTCAAGGTAAATATCGTCGCCGCTGCTCCGCGGAAATAATGTCGACTTGTTGTTGTTGTTCGCTTTAATTATAAAACCCGCGCCCAGGCGCCTTCGGTAATACGATTTCATAATGCGAGCTCCTTTCTTTTGCCGCCAGAAATCACGAACATGTTTTTCATCGTGCTGTTCTCCATGGAGATGATGTTAAAAATGTACAGTTTAGGTTTTCAGGTGAGTGGCTGCTGCAGCATTCCCCCCCCCCCATTCTTTTCGAAATTATGTGAAATGAATATTGATATTACATCGTTCAATTAATGTTTACAATTATTAACGTACATTCTTATTTTAATAAAATTCGAGCATCTCGCTAAACAAAAAGACACGTAGTACTTTGGGCGTTCTATCAATTCTCAGGTATTGTAATTTGTTCCGCAGGGTTACTTCGTCTCGTTGTTCAATCGTTTCGATTGCTTCGTCGTGATCGGCTCGATCACGGAAATGATACTTACAAATACACGTGTAATGCCGCCTCTTGGCGTTTCCGTACTCCGTTGCGTCCGGTTGCTCAGGGTATTCAAAGTAACGAAGTGAGTACCGATCAGACAAATTTCTTTATAAACATAATTTACGTCCATCCAACTCTGCAAGACTATGCTATCAATCTTAATCGTATAATGTCACGATACGAGACGTCGATAGCTTTAAAGAAAAAAAAAAGTTAAATTTTAACGTGCAAGATAAAAGTGAGTCGCGTTATCCTTTTCTTTGCAGATATTGGAGATCACTGTCGAATTTAGTGGCCTCTTTACTGAACTCGATACAATCGATCGCCTCGCTGTTACTTCTGCTTTTCCTTTTCATCGTGATCTTCGCTCTTCTGGGCATGCAGGTAGATTCACCGCGTGAAGCATCCGTAATGAATGTTGACGTAACGAATGCTCATTAAGTTAGCCTTTACTCCTCGAAATTTCTTTATCCTTTAAACAGGTCTTCGGTGGAAAGTTCAATTTCAGTGACAATGAGGAAAAGAAGCGTCACAATTTTGACAGCTTTTGGCAGAGTTTGCTCACCGTATTTCAGGTATCTCGTCATTCATTACATCGAAAGACGCGAGCGCAAATTCGGTAAAATCGCGGTCGCAAAATTGCATTCCGGATTTATTACAAAGTTAAAACTTCGAGATTGATCTGACTTTGATATTTTTGCGTCTCTATTTTTCTTCGCCGTTTCTAAAAATAATGCGGTATATCCTCGGCTTCTGCATCTCCAGATATTAACCGGCGAGGACTGGAACGCTGTGATGTACGTCGGAATTCGAGCTTACGGCGGCGTCGCCAGTATCGGCGTGCTCGCCTGTGTTTATTTCATTATCCTCTTCATATGCGGCAACTGTATCCTTTATCGAAAAGACGAAACGCGGCGACGAAACAATTGTCTCTTCCCGCCTGTCTCGCGCGGTGTAATATCGATTCGGTCTGATTTAATAAATTTTAATCGATCCTTGACGAAGATAGCAACGCAGATATTCTCTTGAACGTGTTCTTGGCTATCGCCGTCGACAATCTCGCTGATGCCGAGTCCCTGACTGCCATCGAGAAGGAGGCCGAGGAAGAGGTGAGTCTGATTGTACATACGATAATGAACACATAGTGTATTAGATTGCCGATGATTCTGAAACGTCAGACACAACGTGAGCTCACTATGTACGCAATATTTCATTAAATTCGCTTAATGGCGCGCTGCAATATCAAGAAAATTATTTCCTCTCTATTTTGTCGATTAAGACTCGTGTTTTCCATTAAAGATATTCTTTTAAAAACATATTCATAATAATTCTCATTATCGTTTGTACAGTAATGTACGCGATATATACTAAAATGTTCCTTATACGTTTTTCTATTAAATGACACACTTTTCGATCCGTCCATTAAATTAATGAAGAAACAGAATTAAATGCTCTCTCTCGCTAAAAGAAAGACCTTGACACAAAAGAACATGGTAGTAATAAATTCGAGTGTACATCGTTGCCTTTCCGAGAAGTATAATCGTGTAACTCTTGAACGAGCCGTTTCTTCCGGATTTTCATAAACGATCAGGCTAATTCGACCGCGCGGTCTCTCTCTCGAGTGAAGCGCGTCTTTACGTCGCGCGCAAAACATTTGCGAGAGGTGGATATCGCGACGCGAATTACGGACAATGCGAGCCCGCTCGAATGAATCTGAAGGCCGGTGACGACAAGACGTCGCCTATCTCGAGTCAGAGTAAATGAACATAGCGCTCAACGTGTAAAGAGCGAGAAAAGAAGGGCTGTTCTATTATAATTTTCTTTCTTGGTCTGGTTAAGGATGTATCTAAGGGGCTATCTTCGAAATAGTACCAAGTCGATAAAAAGTGTTCTTTTACCTTTCCTAATGTGCTGCAAAAAGAACTTTAAACGAATCCACTAAACAGGTACTGGATAATAACGATTTTAATTTTCACCGATTTCCCACGTATTCTTATGGAAAGAGACGGTCTTGAAGGATAAAAATATTGAAGAAATGGTACCAATGCTTTTAATTTTTTGTACATCTAGTATACGGATAGATGAAACTATCTACCAAGTTTCAATTATCTTCACCACATCGTTCTAAAGAAATAAATTATAAACTGACAAAAATATACTATCAGTGCCACAAATAATGTTGGAAAAAACATTTGTAATATAAAAAATACCTTTCTAGGAGTAATAATAAGACTCCAATTATAGTTCGAGTTCCTTACATCTAGATTTACTATGCGTGAGGCATTCAAGTATTTCAAATCTCGTGTACTTTTATCTAAGATTGTACCTCCGATACATCCTTAAGATTTCATCGCGTGAAACTGATCGTCTCAGTAGTATTAATTCAACCGACAAGCGCATGATATTTTCATAGCAAGGGACACTTAACAACGTCTAAAATCAAACACAGTGTCCTACAATCCTATTTAT
>VBVQ01001636.1:5030-32200 GCA_011636635.1 Tetramorium simillimum
TTATTCTTCCATAATAAACTGTGCTATTTCTCATTTATCCTGTGCTGTATTCATTATCGCGGACCCTGATTTCAACAGATATTATGTGACTTCCGGTAAAATATTGAGAGACTCCCATAAGAGCAATGCTAAAAAGTTGATTTTCAAATAGCTTTTTTTACGTAATTTAATCGGTAACACAAACTGAAATTTTGACAGAAGGTACATTTTACATTACATAACAACCTCCCAAAGTCCCATTTCATTATCCAGTGTTTCATTTAACTGAACAACCACCTTAAGTTGAATATGAACGAAATATTTAGTTGTAAGTTTTATTTCTCGAGCATTGTCGGAATAATATTTGCTTCTAATGAAATACTGAAAGATGGAATCGCAAGTACTCCGCTTCTTATCTTTCCCATTTCTCTTTGTTTCTGCAGACATCACCTCAGGAAAAGTATTTTCTGTGATCTCAATATTATTTCTCATTCCATCAGAATTAAATTTTTCATTTGTAAAATCATTCATGGCTCCGTCCGTCGAGTTATTTCGTCGTTATAACGTCGAACCGCGGTAATTTGTCGGTTAAAGATCTTTCCCAACGCATACATAATTCGATTATACGTGCAGTTAAACGAATGATATAATTACTCGCAAAAAAAAGTAAAAAGGTTTCCCCGAGCCGAGTTTCAGAGTTCCATCATTGAGGTATTTTTTACGTTTAATTAATAGCGCCGTGCGAGTCGACGATGATTAGTAACGAAGTAATGCGCTCACATGTTATACGCGACACAAAGCCACAGGACGCCGCGTGAGCGACGACTCGTCGAACAAGAAACGGATTACGGCTGATTCTGTAGTAACGAGATCTGAGTCGCGGCTTTGAGATGAGCGCGGAATGTACAATTTCAATAAGTTTATTGTTCTTTGACATAGAGCGTTTCTCGTTATTTCTTTTCATTTCTCATTGCGATGTAATTTGTACAATCAATTTCAAAATTTAGAATATTTAACTTCCGATTATTATGAAATAAAACAAATTTGACCTCACGATGTGATTATTTTACAAAGTGTTTCATGTTTAAGTTTTACAAAGTGCGTTGAAATGTTCTTGTTTTTGTGTAATTTCTTTTAACAGTATAGAAAAAGTATTGACAAAGTAAAATCGCATATATATAATAATGCTAGATATAAAAATGTATTGATTTTACTCATCAACAAAGGTACCGTTATATAATCTTTCACAGTTGAATTTATCACAATTATACTTTTCTTTTAAAACCAAAATTGATGTGTTTCGGCATATTTCGTACAAATCAGTCGGTTAAAAAAAAAGCAGTGTAGAAAGTTTTTGTTGTTTTACTCTGTATCGACTAGTAGTAAAAAAGTGCAAAAACATGCATTGTGTTTAAAAATCATTTAATTAAATAAGTTTTCAAATGGAGACTTTTTTTAACGCTTTTTTCTAGTTTTAAGATTTTTCAAACTGCTATCAAACATATTAATCTATTAATAATACAAATTGAAAATGCTCGCACAGCAAAGCACTAATATAATGATGTAACTAATGAAAAATTCCAATCACGGAGATGTCTGTACTATTTCGAGGCGCACAGACGCAATTCGTGCAAGCATATAATTAAAATAATTTTACGAGTGAGTAAATAATTTTCCCCGAGTGTATTTTCTAAACAATGAGATGAAAAACCAATATCCTAATTTTGCCACGCTCACCTTACACATATATATCACCATGGCACGCAATTCGCACCGACGGTCGTAAACTGCGGCAAGTGAGCAAGCGTTTTACTCGGGAGAATTGCGCGAGGGAGTTCTTAAAACGAATTCATACCATCCGCTAGGAGGTAGTACTCATCCCCGCCGCTTTTCTAACTCTTGCCGACCCATGGTGGAATGTCGGGTCGAATTTTCGCGGAGGCTGAACACACACGACGCGAAAGGCCCGGTAAGGATGAATGTTTTCGGGAGGAACAGGCCTCCGGGACCTCGCGCATGCAACGGGAACACGTACGGGCTGCGACGATTAATATTAATTCATGGAGAAGGAGGCAACATTAATATCAATGCGGAGTGTGCTAGCGCGAAGGTGGGCTGCTGGGCGTAGAAAATCCCACGGAGCGGATCTGTGGGAAACGGCAAGTTCCGCGCGTAGACTTGATGAAGTCGGAAATGGTAATTTAGGAGTCCCGTTGTTGCCAACAATGCTGCCAACAATTTCGCGCTTCCGAGCTTCCGGAAAGATTCGTGAAATGCGAGAAGTCGCAGCGAGTATTCGCTGCGAGCTCGTTTTATTAATTATTAATTCTTATGATAATCCATATCTAGAATTAATCATCGGAGCTAAAGTGATAATTTAAAATAATTATTTGAGGTTTATTTATTATGATTATTGCCGCGATGTATTGTCAGACATATGCCGTTTGTATTTAATCGTATTGAATATGTGATGCCGAAAGATAATGCCATTTGAATTATTACTCTTGTTAAGCGGCATATTTGAATAGGCAAATCAGGAACGCGGTGCAGTCTACCGAGTCTCTACGGGACGATCCTCAGTCCGTAATCCGCCTTTCTTCAGCGTCTGTTATCAGTTCCTGTAGACTTGCAGCCACTAAGGTTCTTGCTTTCGCGAGGGGAGGCCTTAGCTGGCTGCGAGACTGTTTTGTTTTCATTAGCTTGGGCTGTTTACTCGCGCGACAAGCTCAAGACGTAGCTCGATACGTCTTCGACTACAAGAAGTGCATTTGCTGAAGTTTCAAAGCGGAAGCGGCTACGGGAAATCTGGGAGTTCGGTAAAAAATGATCGGATAGCAAATCGTGACGTAACCATGTTAGGAAGGCTCGTAGAGACGTGATTCTGATTCAATCTCGGTTATCGTTTGATCTGCTCGACGAATTTGAGATCAACTTGAAAAACTATAAATTTATTCATAAGCTCCGTTACCTCACCAATCTTTCACGGTTATGATGATTCAATCATTCTACTTCTTTTTAGATTCAACAATATTATAAGAAAAATTATTAAACAACTATTTTTTGTATCTTGAGATCCAATTTAAAATTGAAATAACAATTAATATTCTATCATACTTAAAATTTAAAATATTAAAAAGAGATCTGACATCTAGTATCGATCAAGAGTATCAATTAGTCAAGAATAAATATGTGAATATAAAAATATATTACTAAAAGGTATACGAATTATTGCTTGTTCATTGTACAGACATTTGACCACTTTTGCAAGTAGATATCAGAAAATCAAGTTAAACCGACTAAGTTGAGACATTACTCCTAATAGAATACTGTTTTCAACCCTTCCGTGACCAGGGCGCGCAGGGATATGCCACGATATTAATAATACTTAGGCGCCAGGCTCGCGTTATTAAATCAACTGGGCCATATTATCCACTCTGAGGAAATGTCTCTCTTTTCTCCTTCCCCCCTCCCTCCCTCTCTCTCTCTCTCTCTCTCTCTCTCTCTCTTCCCCCGAAATACATTTCAAAATGTCACCTTGGAGACAGAAACTCGACCGCGCGCCACAATAAATAATTCACGATGCATCTTTCAGGACGTCTGACTTATGACGGATGCTTCCACTTTGCACGGGCTGCGAGCCCAGGTGTATCTCGATATACGATATCTCGAGCAACTTTATAGAGTTTTGTTGTAAAAGTGCATACGGTGCATACAGTAGCGATTTAATTAATAAAATAACCTAAGAAAAATAAATAATTATTTACATTAATTGTTTTTTTTTATTCATAAAGTGGTGTATTCTAAAGACGGTAAAATTTTCTTTTTTTCCGCATAATTTTATATTTCAACATAACTTTGTCATAAAAAATACGATAATTATACATCATAATGAAAGTAATTAAAATAAAAAAATCATATGTTATCTTTTTGACATTTATCGTTGATAGACTAACAATAAGTGAGATGAGATTCATGAAATTAAAATTGCATATCTATAAATGCATAATACTTTTACTCTTGTTGCGAAGATAAACTACTAGCAACGTCGGTATAATGCGTTTCGGCCTGCTCTTTGGCAAGTTTATCTGGAATGGTACAACCGTCACTATCGAACTGTCAAGACAGGTAAGAGGACTCTTTTTGCTCCTCCTCTCCCTTCGCTGCGCGACCGGCTGCACTTCACTACTAGAAAAGTAGAAAGGAACGTCTCTCGCTCGTGGGATGGTCTGAATCTTTAAAGAAGGCGCAGTTAGTAACCAGAGAAGTACAAATGGCTAGCGCCTTCACCCATCGATTATTCACGCGGGGTCACGTTAAATATGTACGCTTCCATAGGGATCGAGCAGCCGAACGGGATGGGGATGCTAGGGATGGCTTCCTCGAAGGGCAGGACGGTAGCGGGGAAGAAGCGAGTTTCACAGTCGACTGTCTCTCGCAATACGCCTTGACGCCTCTTCTCCGACCCCTTTTCTCTTGCTAAAAACGAGGGGGGGGCGATTTCCTCCGTTTATGTGCTTGGGGAACCGGCGAATTAAAGAACGCGACCTTGACTCCGCTGACCTACATTGGGGTCGATGCACATGACGGGGTGCATATTTTCCGCGTGATCGCGCGATTAGGCGCGATGAATCTCAAAGACGATCTTTACATATCAGTCATGTGAACGTAATTGGTTGATTGAAGCCCGGAATTTTGCATTTTTCCAATATTCCAATTTCATTTTTCCAATTCGACATTAAATATCCTGATAATTGAACGATATAAATTCAGCGAAGATAAAATTCATTTTAAAAAATTTAAAAATGTAAATGATAAGTTTATTTAATTTGATTGTGAAACTATTTCGATCTCTTTCAATATTATAACATTATATTAATGCTTAATCATTTACTTAATTGATAACATATCAAATTCAAATTAGTCAAAGAATTTGTAGGAACAATGTCGCAGTGTCCAGAATGTTTTTTTCCAAGGATAAATTATTACACTACATGTTTGCCATTAAATTATATATTATCGGCCACAAAATTAATTCCACCAAATAAACCTGCCTGAAGACACGTGTGCGAGTCACCTAATCCGTGCCGAGGCGAGTGAGTCGTTAAATCCGTCTTAGGCATCTGCGACAATCGGCCGTGCGCTTAACTCCTCGGCGACACGCCTCGCACGGATAGCCCTAACGCGCGTTAGGCGAAGTCAGGAAGATTTGTGAGCCACGCGGAGGGTGTGCACTCGTGTCTAAAGCTTCGCGAGTAGAAAGCGCCGGCACTAAAATCGCACACGCATTTCGAGGGTGAATTTCAGTTCGGGGAAATGATTTCCCGCACTTTGTCAGGGTCTATTACTGAAGTCTATGTGTGAAATCGTGCGTGTATTGAAGGCTCATGTAAAAATTGTAAAATTACTTTTACAATATATTTTGACAGAAGAGAAAATGTGATATTTAAAAGTTTTTTTATTTTAAATTAATAACATCAAGCATTCGCATTTTAATTTGTCATGTTAATTATACAATATAAAAAATATCGAAACATTTAATTGACATAAATACATAGACATAATTCATTTATTAAATGTTTTTAAAATTGCTGCATTGAGACACTAATACAATCTGCAGCAAAGGTATTCTATTTTAAAATTCGTTTATATTCGTGGACACAGAATGTTTTCCAACTAATTAAGATTTCGAGCAGCACCTTCGCCGGTGTATTTCATCATGAGACTTCCGGATTTTGGACTTAAGCTACCGTACGATTCACACGTAAATCCACCTTCCTCCCTATCTCTCCTTCCCTCGCTGCGTGTAAGCGCAGAAGACTTGAACGCTTATATCAGCTTCCAGTCGTAGCGCAGAGTGGGAAGAAGACAGAAAAAGGGACGAGATAGAAGAGTCGAGATTTGCAGCTTCTCCATCTGAGAATTATACACGAGGGTAGATCCCTTTGGGCAGATAGTCGCGACAAATTTCAAGAAAAATATGTCCCTTCCTCTCCTCCCCTTCGCTGTCACGTCCATCCTAGACATCGTCCTTGTTCTTTCAACCACGGCAACAGAATCTGGCTTCATGGCCGCGCCATATACTGGGATGAACGTTGATGAGAAAAATATCTAAAGTAGATCAACCGCGGCCAACGGTCTCGTTAAACTGCCAAAGTGTTCCGGACATGGACATTATACGAGGCATCCAAGGGGGTCGAAACCCCGAATCGGCCCCTTTGCGACAAGATGAACATGAGGAAGGAAAAATGAAGGGCGTCACGAGAATGTCAGATGAAATAGGAAGATTTAAGATGATGTTGCAAGTCGTATCGAATTGTATGTGGATATTTTTCACGTTTCACACACAAGTTTAATATAATATTTTATATATACATATATGTATATATGTTTGAAATGTAAAATACAGATTATCTATTATCGGTTTTAACATGGACAGTTTATGTGAATAATAAAAAATATATTATTACGATGAAACAATGAATAAACTCATAAAGTTAACAAGTACATAAACAATAAAGGCATATAATTCTCTATTATAATTTTCATTTACAATTTAAAATTATATAGAAATCTAAATTTATAATGCTTATAATAACATAGACTGAGAAAAATTTATTCAACCAAAATTTAATGTCAGCCGACATTGTAAGCGGACTTGAGAGATGCTCGCAAAAGAGAAACCGGCCGTGGATCAGCAATGTAATGACATGCACGGATTCAGCGGTCACAAGTGTAGGTCGCGTACGAGGAAGTTAATAAGTATCTCATGCAATCATAACTCTTAATAAGCGACGCAAACAACGCTCTTAATGACGCTTCGCCGAGTCGTAACTCGCCGGAGTGCACTTTCGTGTTCCGGACGGGTAGTCAGTCCAGCGCGTACATATGAGCGTCTCGGGATACAATCAACTCGTTCCGAGGACACGTCGCAGTCCGTCCTACCCTTTGCCGAAACCTTCGTTTACAGAAGAGGCAGAGAAACACGCGGAATAATCTCCACATTTCGTCGCCTCGACAGTGATTTCATCGGCGAGCTGCCGACAGGTGGGATTTATCATCGGCCGTTAAAGCGCTCTTCCGCCGCTGTATGTTGCAACAGCTGTACAAAAGCTTGTCAGATCATGACGAAATTGCCATGACAGGAAGAAGCTTACGATATGGTTATAAATGTTAGGCGTAAAACACGTAATTGTGTTCACGAAAGCGAAGACATGAAATGATATCTCATATACGAGTGATGATGCTTGAAGAAATATATGATGTAACATACAAAAAAAAATATATATATATATATAAGTGGAGAAATGCATTGTGTCTGCGAAACACAATGCATGAGACAACAAACATTTTTTATACACATTCTACTTTTCAACAAATCAATATTAAATAGCTGAATATCTTCATATTGTATGTAATATATGCATACATAATAATGTAAATCAATAACAATTATTATCTAATTTTACTATATTTCGATGAGAAACAGCATATGAGGCAGCACAATTGTTTAATATTATATATCAGTTAATATACTCAAAAATAATAATTATAGGAAAGTATTAACGTAGCATGTGCTATTAAAAATGCACAAATTCCAGTATTCGTTTTCGTGTTATAACAAGTCGTGAATTGAAACGGGAAAAATTTAGTACGTTCTGCATTATTCCTCTCTTACTTTTTCCTATAATCTCGACGCAGCCGCCGGCATCAGCCTTCTTTCGGGCGAAACACTGTGGGTACGCGCTATTTCGCCATTTGTTTTTCCAAATTGCGTTCTGAATAATTCATTACGCCGGCAAGTATGAATTTATATTAAAAGTCTTTCCTTCGCAAGTAATTTCAGTCACGCTCGTCGACGACGAATATCTACGCGGCTAAACTGAGCATGTGAAGGAAAAACTCCTTAAACCGTCCCTTCAACTTATCGACGTTCTGGAATAGTGTGACATTTAGTTGATCATCTCGCTTAAAAAAGTCTCGCTTAAAACATATTTATAACATGTCAATCTATCTAATTTAATGACTTAATATTATCCGGAATAACTGCATATGAAATGTCAATTCATTTGGACAAAATATGAACTGTATAGACACTGTAATAGACAATGTAAAATTAATAAACTGAAAATGATATCGATATAAGTAACTCTCAGTTAATATTATAATAGGAAAATTAGGGATATGAATAATATACTTTTTGACTGATCAAATTATTACGCTATTTGTGTTCACCATATTTCAATCTCGGATTTTATGTGCATTTTAATACACTATTATAAATTTCTACAACGGATTCGCTTAAAAATAGCGAAAAGGTACCAATTTGAGGGATATTGTCGTTTTTGCGAGATTGTCCCTTATGGAACTTTCTTCGAACGTGACCAGTTGACGCGACATCGTCGCCCTTCTGCGCTGTGAATGGCGGTACTCCTTATTACGCTTGGCAGGAGCACTGTACATCATCCGTCGACACTTATTGACCCCTGAAGGCTCCCGAATTGAAAAGTAGACGCGCGTCCGCACCTTCGTTCCATTTATTACTCGGCCTCTCCGCTGGCTGCGTAGACGCGTGTGCGTCGCGGCGTTGCGCGCGTCAGGGGCTGCAGAAGTCCACCTCATTCCCGCTCGTTTCGGGCGAGTAAAAGGGGGATGAAAAATTGCTGGAAATTTTGGCAACGCGCACTCGCGCCGCCTACCCCTTCGCCCTCCAGACTACACTTAATAAAAGGGGCTTGATCCTCGAGTGGCCTCGGAAAAAAAATTTTCAACCCCCCCACACACACACACACCCACATATACGCGCGCATACACACATTCTTGTAACGCTCTCTCGCAATCCGCCATGCGGACAAATTGCATTACGCGGCGCGGGGGTACCATCCTGTATCCGTGTCTCCCGCTGGCGCACGGACACGTGTAGTACATCGGATTATCCGGCGATGACGCTCGCCGTATTTCACTCGTTATCGATCTCGACGCGTCTTAATTTACACCTCGTAAAATCTGCCGACCATTCTGCCTGGATTTCGATTCATTTATTTGCCGCGAATCAGATAATTTCCCTACCGTAAAAAAATGTATTTTGCTTGATTGGAATTAAACTAGTATCAGGATGTTACGTTACATTTTTTTCTATTTTATATATTTATAAAGATGGATCAATTGTAGTTACATAAAATTTTCAAAGAATGCGAAAAAAGATTTCATAAAATATTTAAAAATCGCATTAGATTATATATAAAGAAATTAATACTGTTATTAGCAAAATTATTACTGAATCATATGACTGCTTACGTATTTTAATAAAACTTTATTAAATAATTTATTCATAAGCAAGATATCCAGATTAAAAGTATCAATAATAGGAACGTGCCCAATCTTCTCATCTTTTAATTCTTTACAAATTTTACAAGCTTGTCCTGTTATGTACAAATGACAAAAATAAGTTGAAGTTTCATTTTCCATTTGTATGCGGCAAATAATGTGTATAAATGATACTTTTCATAAAATATATCCAAATATACAAGTACTGATTAAACCTTCAAAAGTAACGTAAACTTTCCGTACTTGGGCGGACTAAACAAGAGTATGCGTTTTCAGTCCGAAAGTATATGATAATTTTACTTTGCCGTCTGAGTTGAGTACCGTGACATCAAAATCCGTGAGCTCCGCGAGAGAATGACGCAGTTTTAAGGCCACTAAAAAACTTTCCGCGTAAGTCGCCACATTCGCGCCTCTTTATGACCAAGCTTCGAATTCAATTTTCTCTCGCCCTGATTGCATTTACTTTCTGTTAAATCTCTGGAGATATTTCCAAACGCTATTCTGCATGTCTGAATTTAATTCGGATTATTATGTACAGAGTCTTTATTTTGTATGTTGAAAAAAAAAAATGTTTTACGATTTATATACATTATTTTTAGAGATGAGAAGGGAACATATTTTAAACAATATTAAAACTAAATAAAATAAAATGAGACAGTATGGGCTGTAATATGATACATCATTAATTATAAGTAGCAGTTCCTTTGACAGCAATTGCTATCGCTATCGGTAGTATACACGTGCCAGACGGTCCTTAACAGCATTCGAGAATCCATCGAGACTCTTCAAGGAGCACCATCACGTACATTTTAGAGCTGTATAGCGCCGAAAGGCAGGAAGTTGCGAGGACGACGGCGTTTATCAAAAATGCATGAGGCCATTCGTTTACGCGACTACGATGTTGACGACGATGACGACAAGGCGTGCTAAAGCGTCTCCACGTGTTGCCTGCGTCTGCCTTGGGCCTTGGTCGCTAACATGCAAGGAAAAAATACGAGAAGACCGCATACGGAGGGGGCACTCAAGGGGAGGAATGTACTCGAATTTCCCTGATGTCTGGTTCGACAATACGACGCCTGGCCTAAACGACTGTTCATTCAATAGCTTCGCCAGGCCAGACCCGATAAACCGACTTGACCTATCCCCCGACTATCTCGCTCGTAAACTCATCCTCTTTGTCCACCCAGGTGGACT
The DNA here is from genome assembly GCA_011636635.1 of Tetramorium simillimum. Lineage (NCBI taxonomy): Eukaryota > Metazoa > Arthropoda > Insecta > Hymenoptera > Formicidae > Tetramorium > Tetramorium simillimum. The sequence continues at coordinate 15,528 of VBVQ01001636.1, forward strand.
CTCCATCCTTTTCTTTCCCCGCTGTATTCTTTCGTTCGTGCTAGGCGATTCTACTAAAGTTGCAGGAATCTTCGAATGTTTATCCTTGAATTCTAAGAGTCATATGTAGAATAGAAGAGAAGAAGAATCGCAATTTTCCCATTTCCTTTATTGTGTCCTTTATGCAAATTATGAATTTGGATGCGTATTTATGCATCAGGGACACAAGGAGGGTTAGTAAGAGAGCATTTCTTATCATTCAATGGTATGATAAATTTCAAACAGCAAATATGGAAATTGAGTTTCACGAAAAGATTTTATAACTGATATCGGACAGAATTTTCTTTGTCAGTAATATCGAACTATGATATATTTTTAAATTAGAAAGGAATATTTAAAATATATATATATTGAAATAAATTTTTAGAAGATAGAAAGAAAGAAGCGAGGAAGAAGAGAGAGAGAAAGAGAGAGAATTGGAAGTTACTCTTTACTTTTTGAGTTTATTTTAACAATAAGAAAACTTTAATTTTAAATTCAATTATAATCAAATTTTTTAATGTTAATAACGAAAAATCTTAAAAATATCGATTCTAATTTGTATATAACTTAATCATATATAACTTGTTTATTATACAATTTATGTAATTTTTAAAAATTAATTTACTATTTGTATGAGATCTTATATACACTTAATTTATTAATCAAATAATATTAGTTCCCAGTCATTAGTTTTGCTTACTATTTGCTATGAACTTTAGAGTTCTTGAGAGGAACTTGCAGCGTTTCGTAGACCTCAACGACTTCGCTCTCGTACGCCCCTCTCTCTCTCTCTCTCTCGTAGCATACGAGTTTTCAATTCACGGACTTCTACTGTCCAGGCTTGGTAGCGTGGACTGTCAGATGCAGACACTTCGTCCGGGTTTTCATGAAATCTTTTCCATAGAAAATCCTCATCCCATTTCAAGAACCATCCAAAGTCCCGGAAATTTTCATCCGTAGAGGCGATCGTTCCTCCTTCTCCGCCGCTTTTAAATTCCAGGAAAGCGAGCCCGCAATATTTTCACTGATTTCGTGCGATCTATAGCTCGCCTGCAATTCCGGGCTTTTATGAAGTCGCTGCCTTCAATATTTCATTGCTTTCGTTATTCTTCCCGTCTTCCCCTCGACCGTTGTAGTATATTTTTAATAGTAACAAATACATTTATATAATATATGAAAGGATTGTGTTTGTATATACATTTATGGGTAATTAAAGCTCGAAAAAGATTTGAGGATTCGATTTATTGATCAATTTAATTAAGAAAAAGTGATTTGTCAAAGAGTTTATTATGAAAATTTAATGATCATAGATCTTTATAAATTCATAGTAAATTTGAATACAAAATCACTACTTTAATTGCTGTCAACTGTATTATATTTATAGCTTTTTAACTTGAATTGTACGTTTCTAAAGAATTTATCCACCATCGTGTGAAACCACGAGGAATCGCGAAAGATCTATAAGGTACGCGAATTGCTTCATTTCCATATACTCTACGACGTGAATAGAGCGGGGAAAGTATCTTTTGACAATCAAATTGATAACACGCATCGATATGCACGCATTCACATAGGCTTGCGCGAAGCGAGCTCTCTCCTATTATTCCCGTTATTCTTCTCCTGTACGCCGCTTCATGCTGGAAAGCACTCACATTGATTTGTTCGCGCGGCTCCTAGTTTATAGTCTCACCTTATCCCGGGACATCGGCCACTCTCGTATCAGACACAATAAAAACCACCCCCTCCTCGTTCCTCTTTTCGGAAAGCCGTTAATTCAAATCGTTCAATCGCTCTGAAAGGACCGGATCGCGCGATACCGACTCCACCTTCGCTTAACGATGTCGAAGAGGAAATAAAGAGTCGGGATCACTCACCCTTCGTACCTTATTGCCTCAACACAAAGAAAGAAGATAGATTCTTTTTTTTCTCCAAGAATAAGTATTGCCTCTGAGCGTGCGTGGAATGTCGCAAGGTAATTTACTCAATTAAGGTTGCATGGAATGGCAGGAAACGTTCTTTTAAATATTTACCATAATGAAGAACATACGTTTGAATGTTCTTCTAATTGAAATAAAGAAATTCTACTAGAATATTTTTTTGTGCTGTAAATCTCATACGTAATACGTAATAATATTGTATTTAATATTGTTATCAATATTGTATTATTTTTTTAATCAATGATTAAAAAATGTTTAACACATTTGAACATTAAATGTTTGATATATAATCAATTTAATACATTTTGACAGTGTATTATTTAGTTGTGTAGTTAACACATATACTATACACACATACTATTCAGAGAATTCCCGGAATTACATTGATTAGATAAGTGGGGAAAGGCTTCTGAAGCAATCTGCGCCAGCGTTAATTAGTCATCCGAGACGGTCCAAGGCAATGAATGATTTAGTGAGTCGATCGCGCGTTTCACAAAGAGGTTTCCCGTGTTCCGAGTCCCGGTTATGCATATTGCAGGAACGTGCCCGTCATTCAAAATCCTCTCCCCACGATTACGCGGATTGTACGCCCTTTTTAATGCAATATCAATCCGACAATAAACGATTTTTCGTCGGCGTTGCCATTGTTTTTGGCACAACTCACTAGCGAGTCCAATCGAATACATAATGTCATCAATAATTAGGTTTTAATATGCATTATGAAAGCTCCGAGCAAAATTTTCCGAGTAATTATCAAAGAATATGGATACTTTTAATAACTTTAATTTTAAAACGAAGAATTTCCTTCACGTCTTGTTAAAAATATTTCCTGTGTGCTTGTCGCTCCTAATTATTTATAATTTCAGAATTGAAGAACGAATTAATATATTGATAGCTTATCCATCCCACTTTCAAGTTTATATAGATGTACAAAATATTTCTAGAAAGCAAATTCACACCTGACAGATATCTACTAGGCTATCTAAGCGATTTTATTCCTCGAGTCATATCCTTGCCATTTCACTTTCTCGCGAAGTGCAATCTTGCTTCTCCGCATTCTCGCCACCGCCCGTCGCATCGGCAGCCAAGCAGTACCAACAGCATTATGCAAATGAGACGGTTCCGCTAGCACGCAAACGTTGAAACCCTATTCAGTATACTACCCCATCTGTCGCAAAAACCGTGGTTTGGCTTCGGCTGGAGCGTACCCCGATAAGGTCCCGGCGAAGAAGAAAGTGGCACGGCGACCCGAGGGAGTCTTTGCAGCGTTTCGATTTTTCAAATGGCGTCCGGAAAATGAAGGCTTGATAGATATCTCGTGAGAGAGAGAGTGTTACCTGAGATAGTACCATTCGGTACCCGAGGGATTTCTGAATTCGCCAAAATTCGGGGACGTGAGAGCCGAGTTTAACCGGATGTCTTTTCAATTTACCAGCGTATTATCCGCATATTATCTGATAAGGCCGTTTTACGATGAGTTTAATCGTGTTTTATTATAGTAATGCGATAATACAAAGGACGATACAATCGTGCCGCATTTTAATCTGCAAATCTTATTAAATTTAATTTTGGTACAATAGCATTACTTTGGAAACACTGTGTGAGATTTTACATCAAAGAGAAGCTAAAAGAAAACGCAAAAAAGTAAGTCTTTTCCAGTTTAAACAAAATTACGATGCTGGTCGAGGCATTAAACAGATGTGACTCTAAGGGGATGTAAAAAGACGAACGAACGTTTAAGGGCGAATAAGCGCGGTGTTTTGGGCATGTCGTATCCAATTACCGATCTGACGTAACAACTTCGCGCGGCAGTAACTTTTCGAATCACGGACGAAAAGGTTAACCCCTTCCTCATTTCAGGCCATTTCCCGTCGCGTGTTCGTCGTTGCAATTTAATTGCATCCGGCATCCAATCGCGGAAAACTTTTCGTCGGACGAACCCAAGCCGGGAGAGACAGAGCGACGGGGAATTAGAGAGGCTCGAACGTGAAAAGTGTGGAGGGTGAATGGGAGAAGGGAGAGGTTCGGAATACCGGAGCGCGCGGCCCCGAATAAGTGATCGATTCCTTGATAATTACGTTAACGCGGACGTACTGGCGGGCCGATCAGCCGCGAATAACGTAATTACGGAGTCGCATTACTGCACGCACGCGTGGGTCAGCTGCGGCCAGCTTCTCTCGCCTGCAACGATGCAGCCTTGTTTCCCTCTCGCATCGCGTCCCAAAGAGACGTCAAAGCATGTAAGTCAGCTTTGATCAACGGTTCATTTAATTTGCGCATTACTTTCACGTCGCGCGATTGATCCCTCTCCTTTCGGATTATTGACAACAGAGTGCTGCGACGCGCCAACGGTGTTGTCGCAAAATGTTTGGACGCTTTTGAATTTACGCGCGACGCGTCTCAGCTGAGAATAATAATAAGATCACAATTATTTGGCGATGTCAATAAGCATTATTCAAGTGTGAAATTTTTTACGATATGTCTTGTTGATGCGCGTATTATATTTTGTATACACGTTCAATAATGCGTCCGAGGTCGTAACGGTTATTTTCGCTGTAATGGACATTAAACGAAATTGGATTCACAAATTGTGACGCGAGTCTGTAATATGAAATTTTCTGAAAATCGGTGCTGCGGGAACGGAATCATATTATACGCGAATTGACTGTCAAAAATCGTTTCAGATCGCATACATAATTTCATGTGAAATGATCAGCATTTTTGTTCGAAATTAGAACATAGTCACATAATTGGCAATTTCGTAAAACCCGGGAGGAACTAATCGCTTTAAAATATATTAGCATAATAGAAACTGCTCGATCTAAGATACACGTATGAACAACCAAGATACGTTAAATAATTGTTAAAGTTTTTTTACCTATTGTGAAGGAAACGAGCAGATACTTTATTAATTCGGAAATTTATATAGATTTTACATTTTCTTCTTGTTCACAGTTGTCCTTTTTTTAATCATTATAAAAAAAAAACGAAGTGTAAACGGAAGATTACATCAAAGAGAGAAAATCATGCTTTACATCGTGACACTATTTACATTTCAGAGTATTTAGACTTCGCTTACAGAGGCGTCATTGCAAAAGTCGATTGATTAACACTTCAAACGGGAAAACCGCAAAATAGTCCATAATGACAGCGTTCGCGGATAGAGGCAACCAACCGCATGTTCGATAAATCGGGATCTCATTAGAGTGGCTTTATACACATCACAAAAGGAAAACCGCCCCTTACCTTCGGAACTGTTTGTAGAAAGATGTGTTGCTCGCGTTTGGTCTTATATATTCGAGAATCAATTGTACCCGGTTACATAATAGTTGCATCTTTACAGTTTCATTTTATTCGTTGAAACATTGTTGTTCTGCATTTTTTATTATCCGAATCCATAAAAATTATAAAAGAAAATTTGACGTGTCGATATTAATACAATGACTTACGTATCATATATTTTTTCTCAAAAGATACTATCGAATATATAGGATTACGCAAAACTCGAAGAAAGTGCAAACAACTCTGCACTACGATTGAATAGTTGCAATGATTGCAGAATAAATATATTGGGATAGAATTAAGCGGTTTGCAGTGGCTCAATGAACAATCTATCACTGCGCCTCCAATTCGAGTTTCAGCTGCCGCAAAATTGCGGGTAGTTGGAACGCGGAATTCATTGCGAAACTACCGTTGCAGAATGCAAATAGTTCAGTTTGAGTTAACCAAATATACGACCAACAGTGTTGGCCTCTCTTGTTTATGGGGTTACTTGAATTGCTGATGCCTTTCTTCGCGATTCAACGCGAAATGTGACACCGATTTTTGGCTTTTGTGACATGAATGGTAATTAACTCTAATAGCCAATTAACTTAATGCTGCGTCAGGAGCTCGGTGATTAGAATAATTGTTTAATAATATTATATTTATCTGCATCACGCGCGCGCGCGCGCGCGGTGATATACTTCGTACTTCGCGGAGTCGACGCTCGAAATATCCGCAGAATTAAATTGCACGCGGGAGGAACCTGACGAAATCGATAAATCGTCCTGAAACGAAAGGGATGACCGAGACGGGGCGAAAAAGAAAGAGTGCCATCGCGTGGTACACGTTAATGGATAATAGGATATCCGTTCCGACCTCCAGTCCGTTCTATTCAGCCGGGCGCATAAAGATAAACTCGATATCGCGATGCGAAAGAAACCATCCAGTGAGCCATATAATTATTTCGCGTTCTTGAGCGCTTTGCGTCCGTTCTCAGGTCGAATATCGAGTTCGCGCGTCTGACAATGAGAATAAACGAATAAATTCGATGTTAATGAAGCTCGTTATAATCAGTGAAGAGAGGCCTACAACAGTCAGAAAAGTAGTAAAAATATATTTTTCTTTATCTTCAGAAAAATTTTTTTTAAGAATTTTTATGATAATTTTATGGAAATCTTGTTTCTACGATAAGGATATGAGAATCATTATCTAAACAGGTGAAAAATGCAATAGGATAACAAATAATTTGAATCATATTTTTAAAGCTAATAGAATTAAATTAAGAAAAATATAAAACAGTTTAAGGGATTAAAATTAAATTTTTAATAAGATATAAAGTAATATAACTATATTCTAATATAACAAATTTTTTAATTTAATTGTGTTTTAATTGTGCAAATTTGTTCATTTCAATGAAGTTTTTCATCTATTTACTTGACCATCTCAAGAATAACGCGTTAATATAAAATCAAGTATGCAATTTCCAATTGCAATGGAAAAATTGCTACACGAAAACCTTTGACGTTATAAAAACATCGATGTTTCGTAAGAGCGAAAGAATTATAGCCATTATTCTATTAGCTATTTGTACAGCATTCGATCTGCCTTTTAATTTCCTTATCTACTTCTGCGTATTCGAGAAAATGTGTCGGATCAAGATCAAACTTAGACGAGTCATGTGCTAAAAAAAATATCGAAAGAACGAGAGGGAAAGTTGCGAGCTGGACGGCGGCGCACTGAATGCAATCGTTATCAAAACAAAGGCTAAGTGTTTCGATATTTATCGGTTAGCACTTTGGCCGGTCGTTCCGCGAATGGCTGGAGGATGACGGCGGCGGGAAGCACAGGGTGGTACACGCCAGCCGGCAGTGGATTATGTTTTCTGGAGAAGCGCCAACGACAACGGTTTTGTGGGGTAAAGGAATAGGAGAAAGACTAAAAAAAAAGGAAGACACTGTTGAGAGAGAGAGAGAGAGAAGGAAAATAAAAAAATTACAAGATTCAATTTCCCTTTCTCCGCGATCGCTCCGTGCCTCCTTAATCGCCGAAAATATTGGTCCAGCTTTTGGTGGTGTCTACCCACTCCAGCGCTCTTCCGCTCGCATCTTTTCGTTAGGCAGTATCCCTGGCCGTCTTTCGGGGCCATCGGTTGGACCGTCGCCAGACACTTTTACGGGAAAATTTACGAAGGCTTTAACGGAGCAGGACAGGCCGGGGATACCGTGGCTTCTTGAGAAAATTACGTGACTCCTACGCCTTCCTATCTTCGTGATGCGGCGGCCTGTTTGGTGCGGTAATGCTGCGTGGCTACCTCGAGCATTGTATCTGAATGGATGGAAGTGTCCACAGTTAAAGAACGCTTACGGAGCGTCCTTATCTGATGGCGGTGCTATTGGAAGGACGAGAAGTTTGCGAGAACACTCGTTTACACCGTTTAACGCTAACTGGTTCGCCGGAATATCGCGATAAGACACGGGAAACGTTAATTCACCGTGACACTGCACGTGGCTAGTGCGTTTTATGAAATGAATATTCGCGAGTTACGAAGAATAATATTTACTTTTTGCAGCGATTGCTCAGAAAGTTAATTGGCGTACTATTTTGCAATGCTGATGCTTGAAAGTTTAGTTTAGTGATAACGTCGTATATTCAAAAGGAAGTCTTAATCCTTTAAGACTCCTTTACCGCCACCTTCTTTTGCGATTTAATTCTGCGAGATATATCTAGGACATTTAAATAATAAGTTTCCGTTTCTTTTTCTTTAAATTTCTTGTTAAATGATGAATGATGAATAATTTTCACATAAAATAAAAAATGTCATGTACTGGGTTTTGCCCAATATATCAGATAATAATCGTATAAAAACACATTATTCGAGAAATGATGGCGAACATGTTTAATAACATAAAATAGTTATGAGCGATTTATAAGCAGCGACCACCGTGTCTCGTCTATTCACGGTGAAATCACGTATCGTTGACCGCGTCCGCGGTCCGTTAATTCGCACTTTATTGCCGACGGCTAGATTATGCGATATAAAAGCCGCGTGTAGTAAAGGCCATCCGAAAGCGGCGGCGGCCTCTCCCCAGCTGGCAGCGTGATTAACGTTTCTTTTACTACGAATGTAAAGCGCTTTATGGCGACCTGCGCCGTTATCTCGAAGATCGAGGCTTTATTATGACACCCGGTAGCAAGGGGCGACTGCGAGAAAACCGACGGAGGAAGAACAGTCGTTTGAGGGGCGGCGGGCAGATATACCGGGTATCCCGCCCGAGGGAACATTAGTCCTGGGAACCTGGAAACATGGGAATCATGCGGTACCTGCCGTGCTACCCTCCCGCCTCCAACAGGGCCGTAGCGAATCCCGCGAGTACCCCCGAGGGCTACCGAACGGCTGCTGCTGTCCGGTCCACCCTTTCAACCGCTGCTAGCAGCTGCAGCTGTTTCGATAAAACGAGAGTGTCCCTAAAGTGTCCGGCATGTCGTAGCTAACCGTCTACGTTGGCTAGAAACTAGGAGTCCGTGAAAATAAAAATAATTAACCGTTCTGATTTGCGATATAGAATTGCGCAAAAAAGTACTCCACTTGTGAGCGCTGAAATTTCAATTTTTGTTCATGCGTTTATATTCGAGTATTATAAAATATCAGCATTAGAATATACAACATAAATAATTTTATATTGATTTTTTTATTTCAATAAATTTATTTTTTTATTATTGTCGATATATTGGAACAAAATATAAATGTAAAAAAATACAAAATGTATTATAGACTTAGATTCTTCAATAAAAAATAATGTTGATATTTTAGATGTAATATTTAATTATGAACACTAAATTCATATTCTGTGTGTGTTTATCTATATCATATAGATAGATTGAAAAATGTTAGCGAGCAATGATATGTCTGAATTCACGAATAAAATATAGTTCGAGGGAGGAACTTAAAGTTGACCGAAAAGTAAATGCACTCGCTACTTCATGGCAGCGACACGTGCGGACCGTCACGGCGATCTTCGTCGGCATTCTTTTTTCGTTTGCTTCCTTTCTCCATCTTCCTCTCTTCTGCTATTCCATCCTTTTTTTTCCGAGCACGGTCTGAGCTCCGTAGACACGCGCGGTGGCCATTAATACGCCATTAAAGTTCCATCGGGCGCACCATCTCGAGAACATTAGAAGATGCAAGATGTAAACGTTCCTCATTAAAAATGTATGACTCCGTTCTTTTTTCTCGCATTTAACAGGGTGTCCCTCTTCCGTAGCACGTCGAATTGTGAATTATGTCTTTTTTTATCTACAGGGTTTGTATATCAAGTTTAAAATATTTAATCCTTAACATTTAATCCATTACAATTAAATAATTAAATAATGATTGTTAAGAATGATTGTTAAGTTATTCGTAAAATTATAAAGATTGAAAGTTACATATTAATTTAATTTTTTTATGGACTGCATAAATTTACATAAAAGCAACGTTTCTAAAGAAAGTAATTTTCTCATAAGTTAATTTTGATAAATTAAATTTTAAAATATAAACTACAAACTGTTCCAAATATTAGATACGTAAAACAGTAGATATACTTATATCGAATATATGCATTGTTTGTGCTTTTTGTCTTTCTAATCGAATTCATTGTTACTGGATGCAAGCTTAATTCCCATTTTGTCGGCGGAAGATGATATCAGCTCGAAATGCAGTTTAGGCAAGAAACAATGCACGTTAGGATACGTTACGACGTCTGGATAGGAAGGAGCTAAACCCGGGCGGAAGATAGTGGCGAGGGTGCTCACGATATGGATATTTATCGATGATATACAGTACGCGCCCGAACTCCGACCTCGATGCCGACAACCGTCGGTGTGCTACACCGATCGGTACACTGGTGGTTTGCGCCGGTCAGAATACACCGAGACGGGGTCTTGAATGTACGGCTATTCCCACTGGCGTTATGCCACGAGGCACGCGACCCTGCCATACGTGTAAATATCAACCGCTTTATGCACACCTGCCGACCGTCGAACTCCCTCGCGAGATTTCATCCATGTACCCGAGCGAGAACGAGCGAACGATTGCGGATGGGACGTACACATCTTATTCTGATACGGAACGACAAGCACAATCGACGGAAGATTGGATCGTGACATGGGATAATGGAGAAATTCTGTAGAGTGCGCGTTCTGAAAAACGAGGCGCGGAAAGCAAAGACGGTTTGGAGACACGGTGATAAATGAAGACTCTCACACGTTGATAAGAGATAACGTTTTCTTAATGCAAATCTTAGCTCGTGACTTTTAGTTGGACTTGTAGATTTCATTGTAGTCACGTTTCCGTTGAAGAGCTCGACTAAAACTAATTTGCAGATATGATAAGATTTAGCAAATAAATTTTGAAAGTTTCATTTTCGCGACATCGCATTTCAGTGAGAGGAATGTAGATGAAAATAATTCTTTTTTTAAATTCGTATAATATAATATAATATAATTATCTAAAAGTAGAAATTATTTTATTATTCTATAATTAAAAAGACAATCTATACTAAATTTAATTCAACAACATTCAATAGATAGATATATATTTTTTTTCTTTGCAAATAAAATTTTCTTTATATTTATTTTTAAAAAGTAAAAAACTTAAGTGGCATAATACAGACATTTTATATTTAATAAAATTAAGATAAACAACTAAAAGTTTAAAATATTTTTCAAATATCTCACAAAACGTTCGTAAAAAATTTATGATGCGAGAATATCGCTAATTAAATTTCATTTCCAATGATAAAGTAATCAGCGGAATATATGTTGAAAAGAGTCAGAATCCAATGCTTCAGCGGTGTACGATAAATTCCATATGGAGACACGTAACACTTTCCACGTTGGTATTCGCGTTAGCACGAATTGCGCTATCACGGGCGCGATATTCCCATTAGAGATACGAGAGACGGGGGATAATTGAACGGTGTGCGATGCTAAGGAAGCAAGTCGCGGTCGTTAGGCGGATGCTTCAGCGCGCACATATTCGAGGTATATCGTTAGCACGCGCACGTTGCATCCGTACGTAAACGTATTATGCAGTTCTCCGTGAGCCCGTCGCCATTCGGAGACACCGCTTCATTGCTTGCACAATTAGATGCATACGAGTTAACTAAAATGACGCCTAGCATAATGAAGTCATTTCGCAGCAGGAGCGTCGGTTCAATTTAACAAAAATTTAACAAAAATTTTTAATAATTAATTAAATTTATTAAATAGCAAATTAGAATTAATAGGGGAAACACAAACACGTAAATGTATGTTTGCACTTGTTCTTAGAAATCAATAAAAATGACTGGTTTATAATTTTTTTAATTACTCAAACGATACTGTTTCTGATATTTTTAGTTGCTTCTGTTGCAATACGTAAATAATTAAATTAATACAATAATATAATAATTAAATTAATTACTTTTCTTCTCGATCTCTTCTTTTCTAGAGAGATATATGTGAATATACTTATATAAATAGTAGAACTTATTCTAATATTAACTTATTTCGTTAATTAAGTAAGAATATTATGAAACCGTTATAGTTGTATAATTTATTATATAAATATAATTAGTTTCGATTTAAAATGCAGAGTAAGTTGGGCTGAATCTGATTAAGAACAAATGATGATTGACTCTTTTTAATGCCTAATGCAATTCGCGTCGGAATTTCCATTCTCCGTGAAATTCTGAAATAATCCTCGCTTGCCGCTAATTGTTTTCGTCCGCATGTTTATGAAATTAATGCATTGCAGACGCCGGTGCAATGTGCACAATTGCAACGTACGTCGGACGGCATTTCGACCGCACTATGTAATTTGCGGGCGATCACGCATGTTTATATGCGAGCGTTTGTTAAAGTTAGATTAGACGAGCGAACATCCTAAAAAAAAAATCATATATCGGATACGATGTGCGGATACGGCGAATGGGAGCATGACGTTTCATCACGAAGACGAGACCGGGCGATATAAAAACAGCGCGAACGGAATTTAGATTAAATCTAGATATAGCGAGTCGACTCTCAAAGACTAGAGAAGTTTCTCAGAGGTTTCCGTATGCTCTCAGAACTCGTCGCAACTAAATTATGATGATGCGTGATGCGCGTCTAAATAACGCGCCGTAGAAGCGCGACTTAACAAGCTTAAAGCGCATCGCATTGCGAATATATGCATCACGCACGTAAATTATCAGCATGCATTATTATTCACTGCGCGAGCAACGCTATGTAATTCAGGAACTGGTTGTAAATCTTGAAGGCGTGCTATTTTATAGAATCTCATTACGTCTAACTTTTCCGCGAGAAATTGGTTTAAGTTGAAACGCATTCTACCATTCGGCAATTTGTGTATCGTGCAAAACGATACGATACAACTATTTCGGAAATCACATTTTTTCTTTCAATTGCATTTGTTTGATAAATTTAGAATTATGGAATTATCTAAAATTAAAGATTAATTCATTAATTTTTTTATAACAAAATTCTAAAAAAATTTAATATAAAAATAATTATCAAGATCTATCATTTCAGAATTTTCAGTTTGTTCAGAATTCGTTCATACGTGTTGTACAACAAGAAATGTTCATACTGATGCTTTTTTCATCGCGGTCATGTCGGTCGTCAGTCGCGGACGTAAATTCTCGTTACAGCGATATATATGGGGCGGCGAAAAAGCCTGTGTGGAAACAGAATTATCCGACGCGAAAAGTTAAGTTTTCAGCTTCGACAGGTTCCAGATTTTCCACCAATTTTCCATCGAGCGCGACATCGTGACCACGTCGTAATTCAATACATCATCATCGTTCGTCATTGACATAGCGACAGATGCGATCGATCTATTTTCTTCCTATGCTGCCAAAAGCATCGAAGCGCCACGAATGCGGCGATGAACATGTGCATCGCGATCGTTGAATATACATATTAAGCCTCGCACTTGCTGTTTAGTTATTACAATTGATACGCAACGAGAGCAAAAAACATCAGCGAGTAATAATTAGGACAATAGTTGAGAACAATAGGTATTATTACTCTTAAAAATTTTTCTACGAAAATATTTTTCGACTTGCCGCTGAAATTTGCTAACTTTATTATTTTTCTAAAGTTATAATAAAAATTATTCTAATTTAGGTGACATTATCGCATTAGTAGTGATATTAGCAATTATTCGAATACTTTAGTTGCTTATCTTTAAACGTAGATTCATTAAAAGGAGGATATACATTTCAGTGGACAATGTTTCATTTATCCTACTATCGTAATTGTGATAACCCTCAATTCACTTTGCACGCACTGCAAGTATTCGATACATCGCGAGGGTATCAGTGCCATCACCAGCGACATGCATAGTGACAGATTGCACTTAGCGATTGCGTGCGCGACGCCGCGGCAAAATGCGAGCGTAGCACGACAGACTGCGTTTATGCGCCACGAACTACGGCCGAGGGCTAATGAAAGATGAAATCTTTGGAGCAGACATTTTTTTTCGACCTGCCGCGCGTTTCAGGCGAGCTTGATTTCCGCCCGTTATTGTAACGGCTCCCTGCTGTTCCGAGAGAAATAAATGTAAACGCATGCGAAGTAAAAACACGTGTAAAGAGAAGTTACATTATGTAAAATAGCGCCATTATGTCAGTCGTAAATTAATAAGTCGACGAAGTAATAAGAAATATGTTCCAATGGATTTGTAGGGGACAGGCAATTGTACTGTTTTTTATTTAGAAGTTGTGATATATACGTATGTAAGCGGAGTTGAAGCTAATATCCTTGCTTTTCTTCTAACTAATTTTCAATACATCAAATAAATAAGTATACAATGGAAAGGACAGCTTTGTTTTAGCGAAAAAGTTACATTATTTAACAATATTTCTTAGCTAATACTCTCATTTTTATGTCCATCGCGATTAAAGCGAAGACGCGCGTAAACGCGTATTTGATTTCGAAGACGAAATTCCACCAAGGATAAGCATTGGCTTTGATCAACGAGTCTGGACTGTAGAGTTCTCAGCCGATGTCCCTCGAGTGACGCTCCATTCTTTCATTTGGTCGCCGTCCCTTTTCTCTTTCTTTATCTCCTGCCGCCTTTTCGCGGCGAAAACAATGGCACGCTTACGTCGAAAACCCGCGCGACTCGCGGGTACGTATTTTATGTCTGAATTATTTCGCACAAAAGCGCTCCGAGAGTGAGAGAGAAAAGGGCGGAGGAGAAAGAGAGGACGGATGCCGTTGCTCGCGTCCTACCTCGGATTTTGCAGGCCGCTTAACCGCGGCGAAAGTTCTTACCGTGAAAGAACGCGGCTGTTATATTTTTCGACGAACTGGTCGTGGATGTTTAAGTAATGGTATGCAATGCACGATGAGAAAAAAAAAAAATAAACACGCCGTAGGTAAAATGCGAAAACACGAAAGTTTGAAGTGCAGCTTTTATGAACCATTCCTCTTATGCCGTTTTTTTCAGCGTTCATAACTATGCGAATTTCTTACAATGTATGCAATGAAGTTTATTAACCCTTTATCATCGCTATATGGTTCATTATTCTGTGTTACTTTTATTGTATTAAATTCATATATTACGTTTAATTTATAACTTTTTTAGTTTACGTACGTTGATTTAAAAATAGTATTATTGTAACACATTAAAGAGACTATCATAGGTAATAGTCTTAATGAAAAATAACACAAGAATATGTATATTAATTTTTATATTTAATTTTGTTGCGAAAAGAGACATTTCATTTCAGAAAAAGAAGAATCGATCTTACGTATAACTGATTAAACAGATTAATTCTTAGAAGATCAAAGACTTGTAACGACTTATCGCAACTAATATTTCATGACGCTTGCCTACTTTAGACGGTATATATGTCAGCAACACGAGCGAAATTATATATTATGTCGCTCGATCCTGCTACATCGCGCGACAAGTATAAATCGAACTTATACTTTATGTCGCGGAAGAGATCCGATGGATCTCTTCTTTTGCGCGAGCCAAGTTGCTCGCTGTTACTCCACTCCATTTCCTTCGTTCAGATTAAAAGTCGATATATTACAGTCTGGCGCGGCACGAGAAACGTGAAACTCCCGCTCATAAAATCTAACGCGAATAACACGTTCCGTGTGCCAGATATCAGGTCGAACGTAACAAATAAGATCACGTAAATTCAAATCCGTTCACGCAATTTTCAAACATCTCTTTTTGATTATTTGAATCTTCTCGACTGTACTCGTGAATTATTTGTTATCAGAGGATAACGTAAGGTGAACGACTAAAACGAATTACTTGATAAAATGTCGCTAAATGACAACATGTCGTATTCGTGATATGTATTTAAATTTGGAGCGAACACGATTTTATCTTAACTATGAATTCTTTATGCTGGAGTGTCGCACAGATCTAATCCTTTCTCAATTTGATTCGTGTTAAATATTAGTATGATACAATAGTTTCTCTGCATTTAGCTGCACACTTTTCTTAGCTTCAATTTTTAAAGTTAATGCGTGTGTGCAAAACCAAGCAAATTGAACTCTTCTAATTAACAGATCTTATCATAATTAATAACATCTAGATAATTATCTATTAACTATTTTTATAGATATTGTAAATGTTTGATGAGATAACTATCGATCATTAACTATCGCGGTTGTCTTATTCTCTTTAACATAGTAGAGAATTTCTTTTACTTTAATTTCTTGAGCTTGTTTATGTTCTAATATAATTGGTGCATTCTTACTTGTTATTTTCATTATCCTTATTGAGAAACAGCAAACATTGCAGTTATAACTACTGGTAGCAGGTATTTAGTATGGCGCCCGACGTTTCACAATGTTGAGGAATGTTGGTAGGGTTAGTACAACTATGAAACAATAAAGTTAGCAACTATTTGTATCGTGGGCAATACAATGGTAGACATGTAGAGAAGAGGCGGAAAGCAAGTTCTTCCAAACTTGGCAAATTAAAAGAGCAATTTAGCAAGAGAACAATGTAACACTTCTCTCTAAAACAAACATTAAGAAATGCGAATTATATCGAAACTTGTTGAAATAATATTTCAAAATGATAAACCTTTTGCTACGTATAACCTTTTCATTTTGTCAACAAATTTCACGCATGTGTAAATAAGAACTTTCAAATATTCGTTATATGCTATTGCTTTATTTACGATAACTGTATAGAAATTGTATTATATAATAATTTATAATGTAATATAATAACCCGTGAAAAAATGGTTTATATATAATTATATTTGGGTTCATATAATTATATATAATCACATATATAAATCATATGAGTTATATATGACTACTATATATGAGTAGATATGACATTATATATACTTATATATAAACTTTATAGTCACATATGGATTATATTTAAATATAATCATATATGACCATATATAACCATATGTGACTATATATAACTATATAAAGTAT
>VBVQ01001637.1:0-24915 GCA_011636635.1 Tetramorium simillimum
CCGCCACGTCGATGGGGGCTTCGCGCGAGAGAAAGAGAGAGAGAGAGAGAGAGAGGGAGGGAGGGAGGGAGATCCGGTGTCGAGTGCCGGCGCCTGAAAGGGCGTCGCAGTCGCTCCAGGATATCCAGAACCGTAGGGACTTGCGTGCCCCGTAACGGCTCCTCGCGGCTGCGGCATCCCTCTTCTAAGCTCTCGATGGGCAAGACCTCCCGCGGATCTCGGCTCGTAGGTCGGATCGAGAGGGGGATGGGGCTGTGTCGGAAGGGCCGTAGATAAGAATTGCATTAGCATTATTTCGATCAGACAGGTCTGTTTATTCACGTTGGGATAAACTGCGCCGGCAATTAGTCATTGGTTCGATATCCTCGCCGATTAGCCTCTAACATGTGTGTAGGACGATCCCCCCACTTGACGCGATCTTTCTTATTGACTTTTTTACTTGACACCGGAGATTATTCGGCCTGCTTCTTCTCATTGTACCTCATTAATTTTGATTTGACGAGCAAAAAATAGAAGTCATAATAGTCATAACGCGGATATTACTTGGATTTGTGACATCCTTAAGATAAAGAATGGCTGTTTAAGTACGGCGTCATGCATGTACTTCACATCGTCCATATCCCCGAGTTTCTTCAGAGTTTCCTTCGTCGCTTTAAATCTTCCGGAAAGGATCTTTCCCGCGGTTGATTTACCATACAGCGGAAATCAATAAAAATCGTTCTTCTCTTCCGTGTGCTGTTCCCAAGATGTTGACGCCGCAACCACAGGCAAGTCTGTGATATTCGTATCTCTCGCAGCGTCGCAAGATTATTTCGCTAAAGTATGGTCCGCGGAGGGTTACAAAAGCGAAAAGGTATTAACGGTTTACAAGGTTGAGACTCGTGGCCTTCCACGTCGCGTATATTTCTTGCGGTTTCAAACAGCAAGCTCCTTCTCCCTCCTTCTCTCCCTTCTCTTTCTTACTCTCTATGTTGCAATTCTGGTTTTAAGAATAATTTCTGTTGCCGTCGCTCGAGTGTCAGTGCCAAGCGACTCTGCACCGCAGGGAACCTAAGGTGTGGATATCACCGTGATTTATGATTTTCGGCGACATCCACGGGAACACCGCTTTTATGTATGCCGGCATGTTAACGTTATCTCTAATCATATTGCGAGAATGACAATATAATCGATTAAATAAAATGTAGTGCCAGGATCACTGACAACTAATTGTCCGATAAGGTACGTCAGTTAGAAACTCGTAATATTCACGAAGCATAAATGTGTATCCCGTGAAATACATACCCAGATAGGAAACTTTTGTAATAAATGCACAATTATTGCTTCTTTCCATTCACAGCATTTCGCAATAATTGTCAATGAAGCAAAGTTATGTGAAAAATAAAAAGTAAAAAGAATTTCTTCCTATTACTTGAATAATAATTGTACAATTTTATGCTGTAACGATTTTCACAATAATTACAAAATTAATTTCTGAAACGTATTCAGTAATAATTGTGCTAAGATGATTCGCTCTAATTATACAATTATATAGGAATTTATTTTATGCATCAATTTTTTAAAGATTGCTACAATAATTGAATTTAGAATTAATGATTTTAAATTAGATTTAAATGAATGATTTAAAGTTAGATTTAGATTTATTATACAATATATTATACATTATATTTAAAAATTAAAATGCTGCTAAAATTGTTCTGCATGCGTTCCTATCTAGGTTGATATGCCATTAAAATGTACCCACATGCAATTTTCATTAAATCCGGCTGAGTGATAGAATTCAGAGCTCCAAGAATTTCCTATTTATAAGGTAATTTCGTAATCATTAGAATTTTACCTATGCAACGTAGAAGGAATGTTTGTTTAATGTTACTGCTGGCGCGTCCTACTTTCGATTATTTCAGGCGGCGGCAGTACTCGGGGCCGAACTCGGTGGCGAATAAGTATAAAAGTTGCATCCGCCGCTATGCTTCCGTATGCAATGCATTCGGCGTAATGTCCGCCGGTACAAATGGAACTTCCACGGAAGTGCACTTTCCGCGCGTCGCAATCGGGATTATCGTCTTCATCTTTTCGCGTAAGGGTGGAAATGGCCATCTCATCGGGAACCGTATCCGCCGCGTCGGACATCCTTGCAACTTCTGGTACGCGCATTCCGAGGGAGAGTCAGCCCGCGGATTCTCGCGCGCGCGTACACAAACATCCTGGCTCTTGATGATAAGAGATAAAAGAATCCGGCGCGAGCGGGGGGCACTCTTCCTCGCGTGTTCGCCGGAAATTGATTTTACACGACGACTCGATATCGGCGGGCCGATACTGCGAATACCTCCGCGAACGCGAGAAAATTTTCTCGTCACGCATATAACGTCGAGATATTTTTTTTTTTACGAGGAAAAACGCGACGCATAAACGTCGGCCCATCTGTTAGTAATTTGTAAGACGAGTCGGGTAATTAAAAGTTTGATGCGAGCATTAAACTCGTCGGGTTATAAAACGAGGGGGTGTTGCTCGCCGGCCGGGGCCGGTCGGGCTGGCGGCTTTTGCTGCGGGAGAGAAAAAGCGAGAGGGCGACGGCGCGGCGCGGCGGAGGGTGGGCGAGGTAGATGCACGGAGAGGAGCAGGAGGATGCTGCCCCGATGCATACGCCGGTCGTAGGAGGCACGCTGCAACGGCCATAAAGTGCTTTAGAGTGCATAATTTTTTAAATATCTTTATTACGACCGGCGTACCTCGTCGGGGACAAGGCATAAGCCCGTGGCGGACGGACCGCGGTAATTGACCGAGCGAAATCTCGGTGAGCAGCGATAAAGTGCAGCGTTGTGAAACTTTTAATGACACACCTCTCGAGGTGTGATGCATGCCTCGTACATTGCAAAATATTTTGTTATATATTTATATATGTCATTATGTGTATACCTACGTATACTGAGAGAAAAATATAGTTACGTTTGGCCTCAACCACAGTTTTATAATATTTCTAACGATAATTATGATTAACATAATGACACATATAGTTAAGTTAATCATATTTATTGTTAGAAATATTATAAAATTACGGTTGAGGCTAAAAGTATAACTATATTTTTTCTCAGTGTATATATGTATATTATATATATTATAGCCAGATTACAAAATCCGTCTCTTTATAAAATGTCTAGATGTTTTATAAAGGTGCAGCCATATTCTCAAATCGTGGTTAAATATGAAATATTTTACAATCTGACTAAAAATTTTGGTGTTTTTATAAAACGCTAACAAGCGACCCGCCAAATGCAACGATTTATTTATTATTGTACATTCTGGCTGATTCATTTCAATCGTTTTATGAACTATCTGTAGGACAGTTACTTATTTATAAAAAATAATAAAATAATATAAATAATATAAAAATATTTCAAAAATAATAATTCGTAGAACTTGTAGAAAACTTGTCAGAGAACTTGTTAGAAAACAATTTACCTGAATAAGATTCTTCTCTTTGTATAAAACATATTTTTATCAACTAGACTGTCTTTTGAAATCTCATCCATTTTTATAAAGTATTATTTTATTCTAAAGTAATTATTAATTATTACAAGTCATTAATTATTACAATTAATTGTATCTGACAATTTCGCGGATCGCTTGTTGGCGTTTTATAAAAAAATAAAGTTCTTAGCCAAATTGTAAAATATTTCATTATTTGAGAATATGGGCGCATTTTATAAAACGTCTAGACGTTTTAAAAAAAGATGGATTTTGTAATTTGGCTACAACATACCTATGGTACATTTAAAGATAGACAATCTGTTTCTTTTTAATGTGTTGTTTCTTACTTTTTTGAGTCACTTTTTACTTAATTACATATTTGCTTCGTACTATAAAATTTTATGAGAAATTAAATAAAAAGAAGTTCATTTTTGTCACAAAGGAAATATTTTGGGATATTTTATGTATTTTTTAATTACATTGAGTTGTAAATGTTCTATAATTTATAACTGTGTGTCTATCATGTTACATTTCCTATGCAAATTTTTTAATAGAAATTTTATATGACGAAAATATGCGTTTCACTTTTTGCTTTGAGTAATTCATCGAATCGTTTTAATTGCTCGTCTATATGGATCTTCGTCGGCGCAATTTGTCGGTCGGCGGCCTTACGATGAAAACAATTCTGTTCGACCGGCTAGTTGGCATTGCGGTTTCCGGACTGCAGGCCGGAAATAGACAGTAAGATATCGGGAAAATTCACTGAAAGGGAGTTAATTACAGCTCGTCCCCACTCGAGCTTCTCTCGCACGGTCGTGACACACCGCAAAGCCCTGTCCCTCGATCGACAATTTGCACACACAGAGTAATATGAGCGGGTTTGAGCTTAACTGTGGAGGGAGATGTCGATTTTCGTGCAAATGGGACTGCATTAAGAGCCGGCTGTGTGTCATTGGGATTTGTAATATGTGCGTATATCTCATTCGTACCCAATTGCATTTGGATACGAATGAGAAACTGCAATATCATTATACGCGTCTGTTTTATATATTGAATATTGCAAATAGATACTTATATAGCCTTATTTGTTTATTTAATTTCCGTACTAATAGCACGTATGATTATGTAAATAAATCTTTCCGCCGAGCTGGAAAGAGAAAAAAAAGTGGTAAAATGATGCACATCTTATTATTTCCTCGAGATATACATTTCCATAATGTTATATAAAATGTAAAATGTTATATATTACAGTATATCACTTTATAATTTTCTGATGGTCGGTTTATGCCGCGCGGAAACTAACGGTGAAGCTGTTATTTTACGGCATACCTAATGTGTTTTTTTTAGAGAGGGGACACAGCGTGCACGGGTTACTCGGCCGATCGTACCCGATCGAACCGATGTCCATAAACCGCAGAAACGAAAATAAAATCATTTAAACCACGATTCTCGCGCACTCGCGTTGTTATTAGCCCTTAATCCAGCTGTTACCGTCCCGCACACTGAATCCCATTCCCGTTAATCAAAACGTTACGGCCTATGCATGGAGTACCGCACGGGCCGAACCGTTAAATTCACGTATAACGCTTGCAGACGTTCGCTCGCAGCTTCGCAGCACGGCCGGTGGACGTGCGCCGGCATGAACGGCCACGACAGCGTACATCGTTATTACATTCCATTCTGTTCGAAACAGCCTTTTTTCTTCCCTCCCCCTCCCTCCCCCCTCATCCGTTAGTTGTAGATATCATTTTACGCTCACGTCGGTTTGATCATCGGCTCGTAAATTATAAAGTCGACGAACGCGTATCCCTTATGCAAATCCCACGGCGCAATGGGTAATATACGCTGTACGACGTGAAGCATGTGGAAGTTTATGCGACAGATTTTTAAGTCTCTTTTATCTCGTGAGATGCGCGGATTTCTATCTCGAATTATTCTCTCTCACTTCTATTATTATTCCGAATGATGTAAGATTCTCTTTGTCAAAGTTATACAGATGATATGTGTGTGAATTATTATTCATATTATTGTCGTATTGTCAATACTTGTTATTTAATATAATCACTGATGTTTTACAATGAAATTTTATTTAGACTTTGTTGGCTAAATTTTGAATTATCGTTCATTACACTGAAAAAAAAAAGGTAGATAAACTTATAAGATGTATTTAGCAATTTTTGAAATACTTAGTTATTATTACCAAATATAATAATAATAACAAAACGTTTGGTAATAATTATAATCACTTCATTATAACATTATTTTGTCGTAATGACCTATACGTTTAATTGAAACTATTTCACCGAGGTTCTTGGTAACTTTGATCAAGACTGAATTATTATAACCAATTATAATCAATCTTTTTTTCTCAATGTAATGTTTTTCTTATTGATTTGGAAAAGATATAAAATAAATAAGAAAATTACAGAGAATCAGAGAGTTTATTACAATATGAGATTCTTGTTCTCAGTAGTCCGAACACAACGAGATATCAATCTGAGATGGGGACAATTTATATAAACTTATGCACCTTCTTTATCTTTATAGCGACCTTTATTTTTCTTGTTGCTTAGAGAATCCCGCCGACGTTATAACGACGTCGTTAAAACGCACTGACAGAACCGAGAATGAATGATGTAGGTTCAACCGAATGCTAGGGGATCCAAGAAAATCATTCTGAATTATTCTAACTATTTTTCTAACAAACTGATCTATCTGCAATCTAACTTTATAATATTATATAATGAATTAGCAATTAAAATCAACAACATTTTATTACCTGTTAGTGGAGATGCATTATTTATAATTATTAATTGTATTAGATTCTGTACGATAGAACTGTACGATGAAACGCGTGATTAATATTCGAAAATTATATATGATTATCACTCATATATGTTATCTGATATATTAACACACATGTTAACTGCGAAAGTATGCGTGAGAACATCACGATTCTGGAATTCGTTGATACCTGTTATTAAATCATTGGCGATGTATCTCAAAAGCGCAATTTAAATCTCATCTCTTTGAGTAACAACTCATACATATTCATTCTGGCGTTTTAATTTTAGAGTAGATCGTAAGATCTGTGAATGCTTGACTACAGCCGACATTAAAGAGCCGAGAGCAAAGCCCGGTGACGAGGATTACAGGATGAAATTGCTGGAAAGAGAATTTGCGTTGAACGATATATGTAACAGGCGCTTACATAGTCTTATTGCTAGTCGATAAATTGAATGTAGCGTATTACTAATTTATTTTATCCTATTAAAAGAAAATCGAGTCTAGTATCTCTTTTGTCCCAGCTATACTACAAGACCTACTTTTTGACTAACTATGATTATATATTACCCACATACCATAAGAAAAGTTTATTAAAAATTATGGTGTCGTAGCAATACAAGATGAAATAATTGTATTTTTATTAATTAAAATCTTTAAATTTTGTAAATTGTTAATTAAAAACAATGTATTGCTTTGATATTTTTGTAAATAACAATTTATAACATTCTCATTTATTTAATAAATTATTTTACTAATAATATTCTTTAACTAGACGTTATTTATTGCATTGTAATTTACATGTAACAAGTATGACTCACAATCAGTTAAATTCGCTGGTTTAAATTGCTCCAATCTGTTATACACGGTCATGGATGTTTACCGTGCAGCTTTGTCTTTACCGGCACCTTAAACCCATTCGAATAATGACGTCGTTACGACATACTGACGAGAATCACTGCGGGTAACGCGCGTCCAGCAGCGCGTTTCGAAATCTAAGATAAACCCTCTCGTACCGTTGCTCGGGGGAGTCCATGGGGCGCTTTGTTTCGTCAACCACAGGCAATTTGTTCGTTTGTTAGTTGTGGAAGTGTCTCATCGGCCTGAGATGCCGGTGTAGACTCCTGTTGATAGCAACACAGAATGGTACAAGTATTCGTGAGAAGGGTACAAAGTGTCGAAGAAGAGAGAGAGAGAGAGAGAGAGAGAGAGAGAGAGAGAGAGAGAGAGAGAGAGAAAGTTAGAAGAGACGACAAGACGACGAGAGGGGAGGGCAGGAGAGAGAGAGAGAGAGAGAGAGAAAAGAAAGATAGAGGGGTGGTGACGCTTAGTTTCCGAAGTACAAATTAGATTATGCACAGTGTCGCCGCGGGGGTGCCCGGGACCGCTTGTTCGTAGAAAAGTTACAGCTCCGTCTCGTTCCTGACGCCTATACTTGTCTAGCTTGCCCTTTCGCATAGACACCAGCCGCAAAGACCCTTCCAAGTTAGTTGTCGAGTCCCTTTTGAAGATCGGCACCACCTGCTGACTTGCTGATATCTTGTGGGAGGAGATATTTTGTTATTTATCTAAAAATATTACGCTGTGTATCAAACCGCAGGAATGATTTCTCGAGAGTCGGGATGCGATTCGATTCGATTTTAATGTTTGAACAACGAAGAACAGCGAAGAACAAAGAGCAGTAAATTAGAAGATGCCGCATTTTGAAGGGAGTTTCTAAAAATTGTGTGTCTTGAAATGATTAAGTTTCAAGTTAAACTTAGGACATAAATATCGATCTTATTAACGGCGAAAAGGTAAAAAAGGAAAGAAGAAAATTGTAATCGAATTGAATCGCTTCGTGAAAAATAATAAAAAGTAGAAGCGAGATTTCGCGACGTCGTTGACCTATAGAGGATAAAAATTGCGATAGCGAGCAGCAACTTCATTAGTACTGGGCGATAATGGGTCATTATCACAAAGTTATGCAGGTTTCTTAACCGACTTTCTTAACTGTGATAAAAACTAAGTTTTGTTTAAGTACAAGTTTTTCATTAGAACACTTTTATTATAATAGTTAAATGTCTGTACAAGGAAATATTTAATCGTTTTAATTAAGAATATTATTTTATATAACTATTCCGATTTTACGATGACGAAACAATATTTCATTATTATGCTATATATTTAGGTACATCTTTCATTAATATAACAGCCCCAGTAATTCCGATATTAAGACGTAATTTTAATTATTATGCTGGCCATCATTCTAAATGACAAACGATATTTTCGGAGAGGAGGGGAGGAGAGAGAGGTTCGAGCTTTATTATGATAATATTATGACAACACCTGACGTAGTAGATCCTGATGGTTTTGCAGAGTTGATGTGTATTCCCATTAAATTGGCTGGTTAATATCATGGAAGCATGTCAGGGTATGAGGCCAGCTTATTTCCTTTACAACCAAGCTATTAACCCAGAGACATTTAGTTCGCGCGTAACCTTAAATGAATAGCTCCCAGCAAAGATGCCTTCTACTTATTATATCGAATATATTTTATTAGAACAATGATTTCTTAAAAAAACATTATTTCCGATTAAAAACTACACACAGAAAAATGATTCTACAGACGAGAAAAGCAGTTACTTATTTTGTTTAAGTAATAGTTTTCTTCAGCTAAGAATATTTTCTTAATAATAGTTTAAGATCTACTCGTTACAAGTCCAGAGTATGTTTTAAGTAAATGTGATGCTTATGATGACTTTATGATATATCTGCGGATATATAAACTTACCAAATACTTGGAACAAGTAGATACCCGAGAGAAAATGGGTGTAATATAATCAGATGTAAATATATATAATTAGATATGAAAAGATCTTATAAAATATATAATTTTATCTGTTTCCATTTATAATCAGATCTAGCCGAATTATAATTATATTCGGCTAGATCTGAGTACACAGATCTGCTCAAATATAATAATATAAAAATAAAATCATATCGCGCCAAATTTCGGATATTATTATAATATATAATCAAATAAAATTACATATGTCATCAGATTTTTGTGGATTTAATTATATATGGCCAATTAAATATGATCTTGTATAATTACGTAAGTTTACTTTTTCTCGGGTATATTTACCCGTAGATAGTACAGATTTTTCTGTGTGTACGTATAAATGTTATGTAATAATGAAAATTCTAATTATTATATTTGTACAAAATACACTGACAGGGAATTAATAAATGCTTCCAGAAATTTCGGAACGAATAAATCCTTTTTAGTAAGCAGCGTTATCCCCTGCAATTCTGTTTACGTTCTCCACGCTAATGTCGACTAGCCGAGGGGCGGCTACCCTTCGGCTGAAGTTCAAATAAATGCTAACCGCATTATATCCGTCATGTACCATTCTCGTCGCGTAAGTGAAATTGCGTGGGCCGCAACAATATTACTTCGATGCCATTAGTTTGCACCGGTACAATAAGAAATTGCTAATCAATTTGATGGATACCGTCGTATGTCATTTGTCATTTATATCGAATTACGGGGCTCGTATCGAGGGAGGCGATAAAAAATTATATTCCGCGTGTGTGTATATATACAACCCCGCGAGAGGTCGAGAAATCAAATTTTGCATGCTCACGTTGTACGCGATATCACTTTACAACAGATCTGTTTCGCTTCTTTCTTCTTTTCTTTAAAGCTGATCCAATCAGTGTTTAATCCGCCGGGTCGCGAAGGGGGCTTGCGTCTCTTCTTATCTCTGATCCCAGCTTCTTCCCAGATCATAGACTGAAGCCATTAACACTTAGGCGAGGCGATCCTGCTTTGCATGAAATCGAGACGGGCGCGTAAGCGCGCGCGTCGGGGATGATAGACGCCGTGCCGCCGGCACGGAACCGGCGAGGGTGAGAGACGCGTAAGATCGATAACGCTCGGGTCGATTTTATAATTCATGAATTCGTAATTCAAGCACACCGGCTTCTCCCGCATCGCTTTAAAATGGTACCTGCGTATATAAGGCGCTTCTCGATCGTAACGCTCGACGACCTTAAAGCTTTTATTACTTACAAACGGCAGTAATTCACCGGTGCCTCTGTGTCAGCGCTTAACGGCATCTCCGCCGATCGCGGCACCGGCAGCTGCGTCGGCACTGAGCGCGCCCGCGACCGCGCCCGCGCCCGCACCCCCCCCCTCCCCCGCACTTCATTTTATTAGATTATTAATTAACAATTTCATTTGCGCCGGTCCGACGATCGCCGGCAAGTCGTTTGTAACTTTAACCGTTAAAAGTAATAGGGTCGACGGGAAGTTCGCGACGATTATAAACGATGATAATTGCTCCGCCTGTGAAATTCGATCGGCTTCGGCGGAGTATACGGTGAGCAATAATATTGAAACTTAATAGCGAGTAATGGAACGCGCCGTAATGATGCAACGTAATGAGGATTGTTCTTAAACATCGATTCTAGGGCGCGCGGGATGAGCGAACGATTAGAATTACGATATTGAGATACGCATTAGCCGGAGACGTTGGTTAAAGTGGTATTCGATGCACGGGGGAGCGCCTTAAAATTTTTATTGGTTACAAACAAGAGTCATAATTCGTTTTAGAGCTCTCGATGTTTGCGATCTATCTATTTGCCCACGGGAAATCGCCCCGGGAGCGCTAAATCCGCCGCATTTTAGATATTCCCACGATTCATTCGCGTCTTGCCATAAAGTTCGATGGCCCGTGAAGCCTAGCGGCCCTCCTTAACTGGTTCTACTCTTTGTCTTTATCTTCGACAAGGCGGGCATAATGCGGAAAGTCTCCGTCGTCGTCTAGTCTCGGAAGAAACGCTACGATAATTACCTCGTTTCCCTCAGATTTCGTTCGGTTAATCCATATGCTACAAGAAAATTGCGCTGCCGATGACAAACAGTGTCGCATGTGCACACATAATTTGCCATTTATTTCATAAACTTATGAATTTTATAGAAATGTGTTATTCTGCCGTATATATACCCGTGCGGAAAATAATCTAATATAACTGTTGAGAGACAAATGCTAAATAGCAAAATAATCTAAACTATATTGAAATCTATATTGAATATATCTAGCTAATGATGATAATATCATTTCCCAAATTTTTCATATATATTATGTTTTAAAATGTTTAACCAGCAACTAGATACCTAGTTATTTGCAGTTAAGTATAACATCATATTTAGCTACATATTATACCTTTATTAGATCGATTTATTGGCTAGTTACTATTAAATAAAGAAAAAATATAAAGTATTTCATATGATATACATATACCTAATTTATGAGTTATAGATTGAATTATTTAAAACTTTATTTAGTTGTCATATTTAGCTAGCAGAGTATGAGATTATAAATACTGCATACTCATAATAATACTCTTTTCTTAACTAATAACTAGTAATGCTTGCTATATCATCACTTGGATGTAAAAGCATTACAATTCTGGACAGCGATGATGTAAAACTCATAAATAATTAGACAGTCAATAGACACTGATCGCTTTGATTTTCTTCTCGGGTAGTTAGAGGCATTGAAAAAGTATACATTATATACGCCTCACATTTTCAAGAAATCAAAGTACAAAGAAATCGAATTATGCAGGAATTTCATTTCTGCATTTTAGAGAAACATAAACCAAAGAATGGTGGAAATGTTCTTTACTAAGCATCTATCTGTGGCTGTGATTCAGTGCCTAATTTCCACGCTGTTTTAAAAGATAATCGGGCTTTATTTTTTCAAAGATTGTTCAAGTAATTTTCATTTTCAAAGATTTGTTACGTACGTTCTTTGCACAACGAGTAAATTATTAAAATACTTCTTACTAGATTAACAGTTTTCTTTAATAAAAAATTAACGTACAGCTCATGTTTGCGTGGAATATATCAGGCAACTTGTGGTATACATGCTTCCCTCCCTCAAAAAGTAGAACATCAGTTGTACTGTAAAGTTGTTTTTTTTCCCCTCTTCTCTTGTAGTAGCCAACACTAGAAAAAAAATAATACGTACTCTGAAGACTTACCCTCAGTCTGTACATAATATATTTACATTCATCGCTATTTGCGTGTTGTGTCAATGGGATTTAAGAGCGATGACTTTTAACAAAGTATAACACTGCGGAGATGCAGCTGTCCTCTTCCCTGCATTCCGCGTGCGTCGCGAGCAAAGTTCTCATCGATCTGCGAAAAGACATTTCGCGATGCGTCTTAGAATAGTGACGGCGCTCGCTCAGGAGTGAACACGTATCGCGGCCTGTCGCATGACAAAGTCCGCTGCACCGGCAGCTGGAGGTGACAACTTATTTCCTTCGCGCCTTACCCGCGCTGTTCCAGCTCGCCTTTTGTTCGATGAATAATATATGGCGATGGCTGTCTGCATTGTTTTGCGTGTACTCAGAGACGCGCGCGCCCGCGCGCACACACGCGTATGCACCCTGGACACCGGATGCTGCGCGTGCCCCCTCCGGCGTCTACGCGATTTCCCGCTACGTGTCCGCGTACATAACGACGTATCCGGCCTGCGCGAAAGGAACTTTGGCAAGTCTCGACGCTGGCGATATCAAAAGCACCGACAGCTAACAGGCAGACGCGCTTCGCAGAAAATTCCGCGCGAAATTTTCGTCGTAACCTTGCTTTACGTGACGGACATACGTTGGGATACTGACACGATATCCGATGTTCCCTTCGGGGGCGCCGCGCCATAAGGTTGAGACCGAGTGCACGTTGTATTCCACGCAAAATATGATAATGAAGGCTTATCGGAGCGTACTCCGAATAAATTAAAAATACGTTCCTGACTGAAATTCTTGAATTTCTCACGTACTTTTTTTCTATGTTACATCGCGTAGACAGCTATTTTTTTTTTATTGAATTTAGGGTAGTTTTTATATCGCGGGATAAGAAGGAAGAGAAAATGTGCGTTATAACGCGAGAAACGTCCCGATTGGCCCATTTATCTAAACAACGATTTTTCTAAACGATTTTCTAAGAGTTATATTTCCCGACTTATTTCGTGCACGGCGACACGCCTTCGTATATCTTCGTTAGTTTACACCGATGCTACGTGACGCGACTTCTCGAATTATCCGAAACACAGAGTTGAATTCGGTACCTACTGCAACGTTGAATTTTACAACGGCAGCCCCGGATAAACCGAGATAAACTTTGCGCTATTTCTCTTCTTGCCCTTCGCCGCTAGATTGCTTCTATCCCTCTTCTCCCATCGGCATCTAAAGAATTCATAAGATCCAGGGAGGCATCCCTTTGGCGGTAAACAATTGTAAAACACGACCCACGTCTCTCTTTATTTTTAGTTTGAGATATACCCCGATTCGGTCCGCGGCGCGAGAGTCGAAACGTTCTTGTGGCGAAATTAAAAATATTTTCTCGTATTTTATAGAAAACTCACGCGCTTTTGCGGCCTCTTCATTGAGCGAGAAATTTTCATGGAATTGGATAAGTAACAAGAGATTCTCCATAATGAAATTAACAAGTGACAAGTAAAAACAGGCTTTGAAAGTTCAACACGGTCTACGGTGCATAAGTTAACATTAGATCGATCTTTAATAATTAACAGGATAAGTAATTATAAATCGGACATTCGGATTCCGCTTTGAACATCTTCAGCGATATGGTTATATAATTATAATTTAATCAAATTGGTCTCATATTCTCCGACGAAAAATAAACGAGTAATTTAAAATTTTAGTGATCTAAATATATGCGTAATTAAAAATTTTTAACAAATTGTCAATCTTACCCATCTTATTGTAATGGGTTCTATTCTATTGCTAATTTTTAAGTATTACTTTTTACTTTCACTTCGGTCATTATTTAAATTATTTATTTATTGCGATTTATTCGTGACCTTCCAATTTTCATTAAATTTGATTTTAGTATTCTCTTTATTATCAATTTTAAATTTCACTTAATCCTTCATTTAAATATTGAATAGTCAGAGTTGGTTGTTTATTGCCTTCTGATTTCAATCACCGTTTGACAGCTAAACGAAATTGTTTGGAAATCAGGATTGTCCTTAAGTGCATCGTTATCTCAATTGTAACGACAACTCCTCTGTCAATAAATTACTTCTCAATATTTTTTATCACGATCATAATGCTTATCGCATTCTCTGAGCTGATAGGAGCTGTCTTTATTTCTTTTTTTATTTCAATTCTTTATTTCATTTCTCTTATTATATTCAATTATAAATTCAATTATGATCATTAGTCAAGATTTATTTGTAAGAAATTATTTTTAAATTATCAAAATTTCAAATTATTTCTCGCCGAAATATAATATTATTTTGATTTAATTATTACCGCATCGCTAAAGACGATACAAAGTGGAGCCGAAACGTCCGATTTATAATTATGTACCCTATTAGTTACTAAAGATCGATATAACGTTAACTTACGCTCTGTCAACCGCGTTGAACTTTCAAAGCCCCTTTTTACTTGTCACTTGTTAATTTAATGAAATCATCATCTCGCGTTTGAAATCACTAGTGCGAATTACACGGTAGTGGCCTAATACGATTATACGTGTGCTCGCAAACAATGAACATAAATGATTGAAATTAATGAATGCTGAATAATAATAACTTCTACAAGTTACATACTGACACATAAATAAATTTTTGATAAATTAAATCGAGAACGTAAAGCAAGCCTGTACAATTCTGCTATCAGTGCAATATATCAGGTAGACACATTTTTTTTTAAACCACTGAATTTTTTTAGCGTTTGTTTTGACGTCTGTCCCGTTTTTAATTATTTTATATTTCCGGACGATATGTCAAACTAATACAGCAGACATTTTATCATATTTAAAAATGTTTTATTAAATTACAGTGATGTGTTTGATGAAAAATTTGTGATTGTGTAAATTAAAACTATTCATTTATATTTCCGTGATTTAAAATAATTGCAATATTGGAACTTTTTAATTAAAAAACATTTTTAAACCAGTTAAAAGATTCTTTATTAGTAAAAAATAATTATATTTTCCTATCTGGTGACAATATCATATTAAAAAGCATTGGCATATTAACAATTAATAATGGCAAAATAAATATTGGTTACAGGATTAACGAAATATCCAATGTTATATCGATAATAAACTGTTGAAAGGAAGGACATAATACTATCGAGAGCGGATAATCAAATAGCTGCTCATTACTGTGGCAGAAACGCAATTGATCAATTATATAGTCGAGTATACGCAACAAAGTATCCGCAGACAGGTATAACATAGTCGTTGCTGTGGTCACTATATAAATGTTTCTCTCTGTAATACAGTTGCGCTTGGTAATTGTTCCTATTAATAAAACTTCGCAACAATAGAGTACCATAATTTAACTTAATGCTGAATACCATTTCATTACGTGTGACATGTAAAATAAAGTCACGCTGGAATAATATGGATATTGCATATGTCACGAGGGAATAATATGGGATTTGTCATATTGTCCGCAATAAATATTTTCCGATCGCCTGCTTCTTTTTTTCCTTTCTAAAGCTTTAAGAGTCGTTTGAAAATTTCACTCAGTTCACTCAATTTCACTCTTTACATAACAAGCCGGATATGCATGAACATGCCAGCAAACAGCGAGGAGACAAAAAGGCTAATGCCTTTGAGCGCGCGTTATAAAGTGAACGTTCATTATCGCCACAGGCGGTCCTAATTGATCAATTAGATAATCAAGCCTAGAGCAAAGTGCCCGCAATTGGATGCGCAACGCTCGCGGTCGTTGCGTAAAAGTGCATCGCAGCGACGTACGATTGCGCATTTGTGCGACGGCACACTTCAGGCTTCGCCATCCGGTCGTCGAGGAGCGGACGGACGCGGTCTCACGCAGGCCGTCATGTGCGATCGGCGATTAAAAGGATCGTCATCGTCGGCCCTTGTCCGCCCCGGGCGTAATTCAGCTGGCCAATTCGATCGCGACGTCGCGCCGTCATTTTCGAGTACCAGCTCGTCCCCGGTACAACTCGCAGAGTGGCTTGGAGAGGATTAGCCCGTCGGTTCGATTTCATCGGATCTCTCCTCGTGGCTGAGCCCTAGATGTCATCGCCAGGAAGGTCGGGACGTCGAAGATCGAGCGGAACGATGAAGGGATGTCGGCTGCGCTCTCTTGTTTGTGCCACATCCACTCGCGCTTTATGTCGGTGAGAGTGCATTCGTGTCATATACATTTCGCCAGCATCTTCAAGACGAAAGTTCGGGTTTATTACGGTTCTCCTTGCGTAGCTGGAATTGGTCTACTCTTTAGAGAGGATTACTTGATGTTCTGTAATAATTCTTGCGCACGAGTACGTTATGAAGTTTTCTTATTTATACACTGAAAAAAAATTCTGGTTAAAAACGGACGAATCAGAAAAATCTTGTACACTGTTAAACTCGTAGTGTTAAATTATATTAAATTTGATTTTTAACTATTCCATAGGTTGCCACTGTTCAATATTTCATTAATTTTAACTAACATGGAAGTTAAATTAGATAAATTAACAACATATTGAGTAAGGCTTACTTAATATGTCGTTAATTTTATATTATTATTTTAGTCAAATTAACTGAATATTGAATAGGAGCAGCGGCAATCCACAGGAGTTTACCGTGTAAGATTGATCAAACATTCTGGTTATTATAAGTTATAAAGTATTGAGTTTTATTATAATAATCAGAATTTCTATAATAACTAGAATCACTCCTACAAGATTTTCCGATTCATCCGTTTTTAACCAGAATGTTTTTTCAGTGTACCAATTGTA
Organism: Tetramorium simillimum; assembly: GCA_011636635.1. Taxonomy (NCBI): domain Eukaryota; kingdom Metazoa; phylum Arthropoda; class Insecta; order Hymenoptera; family Formicidae; genus Tetramorium; species Tetramorium simillimum. Next base: position 17,038 of record VBVQ01001637.1, read on the forward strand.
ATCTTTTTACTCTATCAATTAAGAGAGATAATTGAATAATTTTATTAAGGATTAAATGCGAAGTTATTCTTGCAAAAAATTTCTGTGGAAATATATTTAATGGAGTTACAATTTGTGTATGGTAAATTGTTCCTTTATAAAGATTCTCCAAATATTACGCAAAACGTATGACATTATAAATTTTGTACAGGCTGTATTCAATTTTTCTGTTAGGTCATAAATGTGATTCATAAAACGGTTAATACGACAATATTGCAATGTGAAATTCTCGTCGTGCGTATTTTGCCGGGTCTATTTTTCCCTCTTTATTCAGGCTTCGTCGAATAAGACACGCGGGGGATCAACGCGCTTGTGAGTTCAACTTCGCCCGAGAATAAATCGTCTGCGGGCGGCTGCGCGCTGTCTTCCCAATTATAAAAGCTATTATGAATTTGCCGAGCAATTTGGCGGCTTTGAAAACGTGCCGCGCGTACGCGATATACCTCGGCGGTGGAATATCGTGATACCGGGGCTTACGCAGCGCCTGCGGAGTGGTGACTTCCTTCTGGCAATTTTGCGAAGCGGACGGAAATAAAGATGCGGGCGAGGGCTCGCGCTGAACGCGAGGCATTAACGATCCGCTGAAGGCGACAGCGACGAGTTCCGACGCATCCTGCTCCAGCGGTGAGAATATTTGTCTTCGGACTCGCCCATGTGACATCCGATACCTCTTGACACCGACACGCCGCGTAAAGAATTGCTGGCGCCTCCGCTTGGGCACCGTCTGCTTCGAATCGTCGTCCATTTTTCTCAACGAGCATAGAGTCCCCTGAAGGACTAACACTGCGCACCTAAACGCGAACATCAAGTATTTTCCCGTGGATACTTTCAGAAAACGGTGTTACTTTTCCTGTTATCTTTCTTGTTTGATAATTCCAATATTAATAAATAGCAATCCAGATAGGAACGCACGCAGAAAAATTTTAGCAACATTTTAATTTTAAAATGTAATGTATATTATATTGTGTAATAAGTTTAAATCTAACTTTTAAAATCATTAATTCTAAATACAATTATTGTAACACATAGCAATCTTTAAAAAATTGATGCCTAAAATAAATTCTTATATAATTGTAATTAATAATTGTTTGTCACGTGATAAAGGAAAAGAATTTATATAGAGATGATAGAGATATTTGCATCGGATATAAAGTAATCATGTTCATAATTTGCCTCTTCTGATATTGAGAAACAAACTTTACGATATTATTTGCATAATTGTTATAGGCGGCTAGACCGCGATTTATTCCCACAAATTTTACGCGATTTGGACTTTAATACTCGGATAAAACGTAATGGTGGCAGATTAAGGGATCGCGCGGCTCAGAGTTGGCGATTAATGTCTTTAAAGCTCACACGATGTGAGGCTAAGCCCCTTAATTCTCTACCCTTTCATGTTACGAGGCGTAATTGATACTTCCCCTTTTTTTACGCTCGCATTGTAAGCACTCGGTAGTTTATCCGTTTAATTGCTCGCGAAGCAGCTTCGGGGTCTGTATTCTAATCGTTCTGACCCCGGGAGCGGGACGACCGATCGATATAATGTGGCGTACGAAATTGACCTCAGAGCGGTGGTTGCGTAGTAAAGCTTATCCCTCCTCATAATTCAGAGTCCTAGGCGAATTTCAGGTACCGTGGCACAAATTGTGCTCACGTCGTACATTATGCGTCGAACCCCGTGATTTCGCGCGGCTCCGTGTACGTCCCACCACGCACTCACACGCACAGAATTCCAGGAGCACGCGATTGTTGTGCCCCACGCCCGGCATCCGGTCGGCAAAGTTCCGCCGTGGCCCGACGTCAGGGATGGATTTACTTCGACGCCAGGTACCTACTAGCCTGCGGCTACAGCAAACCCCCCTCCGGTTTATCGCGGCGACAACCGCCAGAATATATCGTCACGGTTGAGCCCGTTGCCGAAATTTCTCTCCTAATCGCGGCGCGTGATCACAAACAATTACCGCAGCGCTGAGAGGCAACGTACGGAGAGTACGTCGCATTTGATACAATCCCCGGCTGCTGCTGAGTTATGAGATGCAGTGAAAACAATTGTGCCGTATCGCGAATGGAAAATCCGAGCGGAAACTCGCGTTTCGCGCGATTACCGCTGTTGAATTCAACGCTGAAATCACATTTATAGTGAAGATAATGTCGCGCGGATACTCCATTGTCGCCTTCAACTTGCAAATTTTGTCACTTATGTGCAAACGAATTAAAAAAAAAAACAACGATCTTTCATATCGCCGTTCTCTTCTTTTTTTCCGAACGAATGGTAATGTATGCGCGTCCCTGCGCATGAAGGTGCCCCGCCAACTCTGTAAGTGGTAGGTGAACCTAATCGAAGTCCAAATTAGGGCGGGCGATAACCGCGGCGCCAGTGCGGAACACGACATGGCACGAAGGAACTCCTCCGTGCGTGCCACCCCTAAGATTCGACCGTAATTTCGAATATGATGCAGCAGTATTTTCAAGGCCGAGTCGACGTATTTGCCAGCGTAACACTTACGTGGTAACGCTTTGATGGATGAGAAACAATAATCGGCGGTTACAAGGACTTTTATAAAAAGCGAACTCACCTTTGCGTTTTCCTTGCTCAGGTAAATGTGCTCGATCATGTCTTACTTTTCCCGCAGTTAAATTTGCTGATTGATCGTTCATCCGCCGTATTTCAAACGTATTGAATTTCTTAAAGTACTGCCATATTTAGAGCATAAAAAAAGAAAGCTGCTTAGTATTTAATGGTGAAATAAAAAATTAGATAATGAACGCACTGAAAAAGAATGTTTGTTAAAAACGGATGAATCAGAAAACTCTTGTAGGATTGATCAAATATTCTGGTTGTTATAATAGGAATTCTAGTTATTATAAGTTATAAAGTATTGAGTTCTATTTTATATCAAGATTTTTCTGATTCCGTTTTTAACCAGAATTTTTTTCAGTGCGAGCATAAATTTTATAAAATTAATTAAAAACATGCTTATACTTGGAAAGTACCTACTTACCTTTACATATAATTACAATGTGTGCCGATGATTTTATTATAATCTACATCTATTTATATACATATTATTTAATTAAAATATTAATTTTTAAAAATATATCCTTGTATATTATCCTTTTTCGAGAGGATAGAATATGTGAAACACATTCAGAACACGTTCAGAAGGATCAACGAGAGTAATAAGATAAAACGGTTAGGTATTTTTTTTTGTACAATGTATTGAAATAGTATTATGGAAGAAATACATTGGTAAAATGATGCTTTTATGCATCTAAGCTTCAAGATACGACTGGCTAGACAAAATACGAACTCGGGAAGGAGTGTATACACAAAGAGAAAGAATAAGGAGGAGGAAGAGGCATGAGTCTCTTCCCCGGCTTTACATTACGTTTTCTCGAAAGAAAATGGTTGAACGGATGAGAAAGGATGGAGATGAGAAGAGCGAGTGAGAGAGACAGCGAGAGAAAGAGAGAGAGAGAGAGAGAGAGAGAGAGAGAGAGAAAGTTGGAGAATGAAGCGTAAAGCAGCGTGTCGAGGGCAAATTAAAGAGGAACTTGCGAAAAAAGAGAATGGGGGATGGTAAAATGGAAGGGAACGCACGGAGTGCCGCTCTCACCCTCGAGTCATTAAAAACGCGGTCGTCGTTCTGGCCATTAGAATGACAAATGACGTCGTTGACGGTGCCAAATTAGTACGATGAAAGGACGACAGACACTGCGAAAGCCCAGCGTGACGTGACCTGTACGCGGGTACGTTAGGTAGTTTGTAAAACCTCTAAAATAAAAGTTTTTACCGTGTATACTCGCGTGTACTCGTTTACTAAAACAATAACGGTTATATATTCCCTTTGAAAATTAATCCAATTTGAGAGCAAATTATTAGTATTATTGATATTGGAGTTAAAAATGTGTCGGTAGGTTAAATTAAAGCGTCAAAAGGAAAAATTAAAAGCCGAAACTTTTCATGTGATTAAGATCAAAATTAAATTTTAAATTCTATTATTTGTTTACCGTAATATCCAAGAGAATTGTTGATGCAGGCCGTACTTTGGTATTTTGAAATACGTCGTTAATATTAATCTGAATTTTCAGAACGTTAGATATATAAATCATTTCACGGAATAGCTAATAAACAGATTCAGCAGATCCCAGTTGGCTTTAAGTATCCAATACCTCGTGCTTTCAATGTATATTCATTTATTAAGATTAAAGAGTATTTATGGAACCTCCGGAGATTTCCAATTAGGCGTACTATAGTCATTGGATTATTCTACAATTACCTAGATAATTGGCTTTCGACGAATCTCTAGTGCAATCTGAAAATTCTTTATTATATTTATGCGCGAGAACACAATATTGTTGAAATTGGCTAAAATAATTATTCTCGTAATCAAGGTTGACGCAGGTAACTATTACGCGGTGAATTTTTAGAAGAGTGTCAGAAAGGATTATGTAGGAATTATATCTTTTCGCTTCGACGAAAAATCCCCGTCGATAAGGGAATAAGATGATTTTTCCAGGATTGCGAAAAAAAATCTCACAAGGTCATCTTCGCTTCGCTAAAAGTTTTATTTCATTCGCCGGGCCAGTCAGCCCGACGTATCTGTGTGTGTGTGTAAGACTTCGTGTACGCATGCGTGTGTGTATTTCCTGTTGTTGTTCGTGTACTGTATGCGTTTACGTTACACACTTCGTAGTCGCCTACGTCGCAATTAATACAATATAATATGTATAGTTTCGTTTTTTTTTTATCTATCTCGATAGCATACAAAAGGATACAGGCACACAAATATCAAATATGCATCCGGTACTCGCGTTATGCTATTGATCAATATAATTACACTCACAATGGTACCGCCCTCCGCACTCGTTTTACGCTATATAATACAAATATATACAAATGGTCGCTCCCGCGCATCGACGGGCGTATTTATAATACGTTTACACATATGTATGTATAAATTACAGTCGCTATATACATCGAGAGATTATGCGGCGCGTTTAATACCTTCGGGGGTAGCGGAAAGTTTCCTAGTTATCGCTGCTCTAAATCTATTGATAAACCATCATTTTGTTGTCGTTGTCGTCGTCGTATCTGCTCACCGCGCTTTCTTCGATTTTCTACAATACAGTATAGTACAGCCCAGACGCGAGGTATTTCACGATCGATTTTTTATGTACACGGTGTCCGCGCTCGACAAGTTTCTCGTGCAGCAGAAATCATACGTGGTCGAATTCGTCGTGTAATCGTGACTCGTGCAGGAATTATATTTTCATGAAAATTAACAAATAACCGCGTCGCGGCGAACTTATTACGAGGATTAAAAGCACTTTCAGTACGAGAGCGAGGAGAAGTTATTACATCAATTTATTTCGTGGAGCTTGTTTGTTCAATTAAGGACAATCATGTAAATAAATTTTTGTGCAGTCCCGCTCGGCCATGATTCGTAATTAATTGCGATATACCCGCGAGCATAATGCAGCTCCGACGGCCGATCGATCAAGCGACCTCTCAGGTCGGTCCATTTCTTTTTTTTTTTCATGCTCCCTCAGTAGAGTCGCATGTACGCGGCACGCACTTACGTGTCGTCGTATAAAAGATGGGCCAGTTCCCCCCCTTTCCGTCTGCCGCGAACTGCCGTCGGACCCCGTGTCGTCGGTTCAACCGGGGCTTCTTCCCGCATTTCTCATGTCAGATAGAAAAAGGGCTGCATGCGTGATTTATGCCCGAGACTTTTCCCCGGTCGCACCGGCTGCGCGCCATGCTCCATGTGCACATTGTACGTACCGATGCAGAACCGATCGTGTCGTATCTCGGTTATATCGACGAGCCGTGCCCGTATCGTTGTATCGCCCTCGACACAACGTCGGCCGGAAGAAAACTTACGACTGGCGTAAGAATACGTATATATACCGGGGGGGCAAGGAACCCGTACGGTGTGCCAAGACAGTGCTATCTCCGTTCCGATACTACCGCGAGAGTGGCGATAAGAATTAGCTGTGTGTGTGTGTGTAACAGGAGCGCGCGATCCGCGCGAACGGATCCCCTTTACGCCCCCGAGATTATTAACGTTTCTCGTTGCTGACGGGAATAACTCAAAATTATGACCATGTTCAATTCGGACTCCTAGGAGGCAGATAATGGCATCCGGTTCTGCTCGAACTAGTTCTAACGGATTGGCCGGCCGGTACTAGATGCCATTATTTACGATCCTCGTGGGGTCTTTGTGTGTTGGTGCTACTCGGGAGCCTGGATAATCGCACGCATTGTCTTTAACAGTCGCCGTTCTCACTGTTCGGATGTCTTATATTAGAAAGCAGTGGAGACTAGAGTGGAGACTTTTTTTTGGCTCAGATTGATGGCGGTGTACAGTCTCGGAAAAAAATGTAGCGTTTGATGTGATATCTCAAAAAACCATAATCCCGAAAAATTGTATATAATCGAGATACTGTCTCATTTCTTACATTTCGGGATTATGATTTTCGGAATATTATACTATTTTTTAAGGATGTTCTGGCGCTAACATTGTTACATTGAAAATACCATAGAACTTTTATAGATTGTTTCCATTTGTTATTCCACGTGGTTAAAACCTGAAGCCAATTCTTTAACTGGTTCACGAGTTATTGTACTTCTAATTTTATATGTGTTCTTATGGAAAAACAACATTATTCTTTTTATATGAATAAAATAATAAAGAAGCAACATTGCCAATATTCTGAAACTTTATTTGTCAGTAAATCAAACATTGAGCAACGTTTCTAAAAAAATTCAAATCGATTCACTATCTCATTACTGAGTTATTGATAAAAAATACAATGCAAAGTTTCGAAAAAAGGTTATAGTGTACATATTATAGACATTTACATGATACGAGTACGTTTAATGCATATTTTAATCCTTAAAAGCACAGAATTTTTTCAATTTCATATTGAAGTAACTTTTAGCTAGGATTGTATAGCCAGAACATCCTTAAATTTTGATACACTTTTTTTCGGGATTTTGTATGTCCTGCTCAGGATAATTTATTTAAAGTGATAAATTTTGATAAATACATGTCACGATAATATCGAAGCAAAAGGACAGAAGTAAAAATATCGTATAAAAGTACAAAAATGTTAGAAGTTGTGAAAAATGGCGATAAAATTACAGACGATTCTGGAAAACGATCGCGTTATAACGAGAGGATATTAACTGGCACTGTCGGCAGCTTGTGCGGTTTCATACAAGTATAAAAGGGACATAAGATATCCCCTACGAAGTACGCCGTGAGCAGATACGAAAGTGTCTCCCTTCGTCATCTTTATCGTTTCCTCCGTCGGAGAGAAAGAGAGTATCTCCCTTAACTCGCGCAACTTCTTTTTACACACAAACTAACTTTCCGCTATATCTCGCCATCCTTCTCGCGCTCCTACCGATTACCGATCTAGCTCGCCCGTGACGTGCGTCGCACGTTGAACGTTTCGCTTGAGACAAATTGACGATTATTGCCAGGAGCGGACTGTCAGCGGCTGGAAGTACGGGAGCGGGTTCAAGGTACTCGAATTTTCCGTGTCGTGGTAACGATAGCTCAGCGAATCGATCACCGGGTGCCGCTGAGCGAGAAAATTATCGAGAGCCGTCGACGAAGAGGAAACTCAGTGAGCACGACCGGTCCCCGGCCTTAAAAGCGGCGCAATCGAAGATCGAGCTCGGCGTGGACCTTGAAGGCGCGACGCCGGAGGCATTTTGCCGTCAGTGTCCGCCGGTTGCCCCCTATTACGATAACGATAACCGCTTGTACGTGATATCTCCCGCCCCTAAAAGACGACGATTATTATTGCGACGAAATTATTTGC
>VBVQ01001638.1:0-32190 GCA_011636635.1 Tetramorium simillimum
CATATATAATAATAGATATACATATGTAATAAGAGAAAATAGAATAAAAAATTATCTATAGAAAAATCTAAATGTTCATAAATATATTTAGACAGGTAAAAGTCAGACATTTATGTGATTTAATATTTATAAAGTATACAATATAATCTATAGATATGTTATATATAATATCGTTCCTCTTATACCAAAGCCAAAAATGTGCAATTTTTTTTTAAATACAGTTAAAAACAAAAAAAGACACTTATCCTGCTTTTTTATTCAAAAAATAAAAGTTTCCACATTCATGGTTTTAGTATGAGAGGGGTGATATATATTTTTTTTTATTTCCAGAACTAGAATTTCAACTATTATTTCGCTTTCTCTCGACTAAATGTTAATTATTAATTTACATAACGTGTACATAATATCCTATATTATACAAGAAATTTAATTTAAAATTCGTTTTTGTAATCAAATATTTCTACCTGAAAGAAATATCTTTCCAGAAAGAAAGAGGAATTACTCCAACTTATGAGGAAACACAAAGAACGTAGCAAAGAGGAATCTAAAAACTTATTGATTATTCAAGAGATATCCATCTCGTGGATAGATACAAATATCTATCGAAGAGAAGAAAGAGACAAAAACTAAAACGTTTCCAATAAAGGACAAAAAAAAAGGAAAAATCCACTTTACAAAATGTAATCAATTATTTCCAGAGACGCCTTCTTCCTGCAAGCAATTTAGCTGTTGACACGGTATCTCTTTCGTGCGCGCGAGGTCATTGTTGAATACTCTCGATGTGCAAGACGCTGACGCGTCCCTCGATCGGTTCACGCTCGTCCAGTGCCTATATGCTGGCCGAGCACGGCGCGGCTCGCCGATGTGTACTACCAGCGGATAACTACGGACCTGAGCTGGTCTCACGGCCGAGGGCCTTTCAACTCGGCCCGTATTTCTCGTACAGTCTCTCGCAAGGTGTGGTTCTCGACGCTGTCGACGGAAGTATGCCGCCGCGAGATCAACAAGTGCCGCGCGACATCCACGTCCGAGAGATCCGCAAGTGCCGAACGATCGATCCGGCGCGTCGCTGATCCCCGTCCAGATACGCTCGACGTCGCGTGTTGAAAAACAAGCGGCGACAAGTGCGCGTTTTTACAGTGCCTCTCGCAGCCGAGCGAGAAATACCGATCCCGGAGATCCACCGCGACCGGAAGGACGCGGACCGCCGTAACGTCGGAGGACTACGATCGAGCGAGGCGCGATCGATGGACGCCGCTTCGGCGTGAACCGGGAATTAGTGCGCGCGTGTTATCGAACCGCCGGCGCCGGCACACGTGACCCCCTCGAATTCGTTTGGCGCGCGTTACACGGTGGTGAACGCCGTTCGGTGGAGGATCCGCATCCGAGATGGAAATGAGGACCGGTGAGTGCTTGCGCGACTGTCGCAGACACGCGGGTTTTACGCCTCAGCACGTAGCATCCCCATTTCGGTTCCGTCAGTGTGACTCTCCGTAAAAAAAAAAAATTATTGAAATTCCAAGACTCTTCTGTAAAGGAGGGAATGCTATTTTTAATATTAAGTAAAGTTAATTAAAGATCTAAGTAATTGAGTAACATTGGAATGTGTGGGACTGCCACTTAATTTTTCAAAGCTGCCCCGAGCGAACGGGTAATGTGAAGGTGAATTTGATTCTTCCTGGGTAACTGACCGTTCAGAATCGAGGAAAAAGCATGTATGTGACCCGGCTGTTTAACAAGTTATGCTCTCGGGATACTACCTGTTCTAAAAGCATTCCGGTCGACAATATTATCGACGATATTTTCATAGCATATTTCAAGACTGATAATTTATTTGGGGTCACACACTGCTTTTGGTTAAATGAGCCAGATGAAACGAGTTTTGAAAGTGTCAGCTCTTTCACGTCGCTTGTCTGTCACTCTCTATTCTTAAAAAATTGAATAGAGATTTATTCAGATTGTTCAAAAGTTATTGAATAATTTTCCTACTGAAAAATTTTTTCTGTTTTATATTTACGTTTTTTAAAAAACCTTGGAAGAAAAACAAATTTTTCTTTGCTCTTCCTCATGCTCAGTAAATAAAAAAATGATAAGATGATTCATCAGACTAACACGGAAGCCCTCCTTTCTGATATTAAAAGGTGTTCCCCTCTGATTTTAATAATACTTGATAGGCTTATAAAGGAGATAAAAATATTCGATAAGTATTTTTTTTATCTGTAACCAAACATGTTTAAGGCGTGAAACCCTTTCTTGTAAGTCTAGACAATATGAAAATTATATGAAATCGATAGAAACATTAAGTGTGATAGAATAAAGTTTTTACGTCACGGATGTAAGTTTTTATATTCTTATCTAAATATGAAAGTTCCCTTAAAATACGACATAACTGTCCAGTGCTCGATATTAGTTAATAATAACTAATATCGAACTGAAGTACTAACATTCTCTTAGCTAGTATCCGTAGTTATTAAAACATGAATGGATCGACTGCAATTATGAAAATGATTGTAATAATATTTTTGGGCGAAAGGCAATAACTTTTAATGATATAATTAATTGTTATTTTCCCCAATTTTAGATCAATTTGAATAGATCGTTCTTTTTACAAATAAATAAATTAATTAACTGAAACATATTTTCCTCATATTTTCTTTTTAATAAAAATATATGTAAACTAGTCAATAAAATTTGTATAAAAGTGTTATTTATACGTTCTTTGTTTTGAGAAATAAATATAACGGACCATTGAATTTTATATATTTCATTGAAAATAATGTTGAAGCGTAGAAATCTGTTATTTTTTTATACAGAAAATGAACGTGGAAGAATTTACCAGTCAGCTTTTCTTTAATCCGGGTCATTGTATGTCGTGGACGATGGGAGCGCGATCCTTCGCAACGATAAGCAGAAGATCGAGTGAATTCGCTAGATCCTAGATCCCTTCGATCGCTCTAAGGTTGATTTCTCCGATGTCAATTAACTTTAATCATGGGGTAATGGTCTCTCTCTGTGTCTTCTCCTACATACAAAGATATAATCCCGAAAGAGGGACACAGAGACGATTGAATTACGAATAAAGTTAATAGACTTTAGAGAAATCGTTCCATTCTTTTTGACGATATTTTATTACACAGCTACGGTACTTCTTATTCTAGTGCAATACGAATAAATCACGCGATGATTCATTATTGGGTTTTACCGTCTATGAGTATAAGCCATTCGTTAATTAACTGAATTATTATGAATTATAATAAGACACGAAGTGACATCAACAGTTGACTTCAGTTATTCTTAATTATAATTCCAAATAACCAAATACACAGCTCAGTGTGTAGACATGCAAGAAAACATTATTCCGTGACAATCCTCGCATTAGTAGTTTCTTATGTACAACTCTGTGGTAGAATGTGCAATTATAAAACTTTGATTTATTGCTGCATACATAAATGGAAACGTTATTAAAAATTCCAATTTTTCTGTCATAATTTAAACTTGCAAAAAAGCAGTTAATTAAGGGCAAGTTGTTTATTAAAAAATAAATTTAACTTTCTTTAAATATTTCTGAGAAACGTAGATTGAAATCTGTCTGGAAAAATAAGCTTTTCAATTGTGGAGATACTGTGATGCGATAAAGAAAATTGGATGCGAGAGTAATGTATGTCATGCCCATCTTTAGACATTGATTACTCTAACTGGTTGACTCAACCTGCACGTAAGACAAAGCGAAACAATCGGAGCAAGATCGATGGGCTGAGGAGAGCGCTATGCTCATTAAAGAGGAGGCCGTTAGGAATAATTGCGGCGACGATGAATGGCGTTTCCCTGAATTCTTACTCGGTGGTCCCTGGCTTACGTAACCGATAAAATAATTTGCGGTTCGGCGTACTGACGCGAGAGTAATGCTCGACGTGGAAATTCTAGGACAGCACGGCGACGTAACCATGGCGATGTGTTCACCAAACACGGAAGACGAGCGCACGATACTTTGTTTGCCTGATGACATTCGGAGCGGTAGAAACTTGCAAGTTGCACGAATACAATTAAATGTATCTCATTCGAAGAAACATGTCATGAATACCTAGCTACTCCGCGGCGCGATACACGTTCAACTTAAAAGAACGCGGAATTGCATTAAGACACCAAGTTTTATTGCAGCTTGCAAACGTCAGTCTCTTACGCCTAAAAAATTAATAAGGTCCATCCTAAAATAAAGAAAATAAAATAAATAAATAATATATAAAGGGCTTAAACATATTTTATGTATGAAAAATATTTCTTTTAATATATTTTTAAAACATTCTAGTTTACGCTAATTTGATCATTCCTAATACGACAGATAGAATAATTGTTTTAAAAGCTTCTTCTATTACGAAATTAAAACCCAATTAAATTAAGAGCAATTGAATATTGGGGTGTGTCTAGATACTTCGTTTATAAGTATCTATAATTGTTACGAATTAATTAATTATCTCTAATTAGTCCATTACATAATTTTTAATAGCCGTCTTATATTATATTATTATATTATTATTAAATTTGTCATATAATATTAGCACGCTAGTCAGTTTTCCGTACAAAATAATATAATCTTCACATCGAACTGGCAGATTAGTAATAACTTGCTAAGCAAACTAAACGCACGGCTACGCGAAAGTGCATCGTGTGAAGATCACGTTACATAACAAAAGAGAAATACGCTACTGAGAAGATTGCACTTTGAATACGTTGCCCAGACATGTTACACTTTTCCGTTGCAAACGTAAATGTAGCGACAGTAAGAGTAAGCAAAATTTTAACAAACAAGGAGTATTGATAACTTTTATCTAAGTTGCACAATTGTTGCGTCGGTAGTCACAATATTCCATTTAAATGCACAGTTATCATAGTTGATGATAAACTCTACTCGATGACAAATGAAATTGACTTTTTATCCTCTCGCGATAACAATTTGCGGTATATTTTTATAAATAATGAACAATAAACGAAGAAGAGCATTAATAATTTTTTATCTCATTTCAAATCTTTTTAAATAGAAAATTTTTAAAAATTGTTTTTAACCACGAGTATAACATTGACTTTTTTTTTTACAAATGATGTGAGAATTTCAATGTATTTTCGAAGCTAAGATTAAATCTCATTGTCAGTGTCGTGTTATAAAATTAACACATTAACATCATCGTTAACATATCGATAATCGAAAAATCAGCCACAATATGTGGAATCTGAATGATTTTTTGTGCGCAATAAGTTGTTATCGAATCGACGTTTGTAATCGTGTGTACATCACGTTGGGAATTTCCTGTACGCTCACAAAGGACCACGCAGGAAGAAAATGTAGTCAACCTGTGCGGTAGATCTGTGTGCATGCAAAACTCTGCGTACGTGTCAACGAGTTGTACGTGCCCGTGTGTGGGTGTGTGAGTTTAACGTCGCGGATGAGTCACACACGCGTTGTAAACCGCAAAACGAAGCCTTGTGCCCGTTCTGTCTTTTACAATGGAATAATGATACATGATAATGCTAGGCACGCACGTGATTAACCGCGATCTTAATTCCTCTCCGATCTGTCGCATAAAAATGGACGACTGGATTTTTATCCGCGGTGTCTTCACGGTTTCTACAGCTAAAAAAAAACCAGTCGTTCTGATTTCTAGTGTATGTCTGTGCAACTAGTATATCTAGGTGTCTCGACGGCGGTCGCAGCTGTTTGCATTGCGGTCTCCGGCTGAGAGAAATAAATTCATCAGCAATATTGATCTTGGGCAGAGCCGATTTGTCTCAGCTCACTCACAATTGCTGTATTGTCAAGATAATTGTATTTTTCGCAAACGCCTTCCCTCGGCCCCCAATTATCGATTTTTGTGTCCGTGTATCGTTGATTGTGACGTGAATACGGACGGAATATAAACGTGGAAGTAAAAAAAATAAGTAACAGGAGACCAATATTACGTACTTGTACCTGTAATTGATTTTCACCCGTATCATCGAGACTAAAAAGTTTGAATCAACAGTATTATTGTGCAAAGAATATAAAAAAATGTAGAATATGATTAATAAAATTTTCATTGATTTATATACTTGTATAAATGACGCTAATAACAAGCTAAAGAATTTGGTATCTTTTTAGTTGTAATATCATGTAACATCATGATAATGTAAATATATTTTAGTTTTAGACATAGCATTAAAGAAGAATTATGCGTGCGAAAAAGTTTGTTGTAAAGGCACGCTGTGCAAATTATGTTTTAAAATATCTCTGTAACTATAATAGGTACTACAATATTATATAACTACGATAGTACGCTAATTAACTGCTATTCTCCAATCTTCGTTAAGATCTTTATCTGAAGTCATCTTGAGAGTCTTCATCTCGGTTATTACGTATCGTCGTTGAAAACTCGCCAAATTCCTTTATGAATGAATCACGCTACGCATTCCACAACGTGACCGGCCAATCGTCCATTTCTTGCAATGAATTTACACCAATTTGCACCAATCATTCATTTCTTGCGTTGAATTTACACCAACACATATCGCAGGCGGCCTAATTCTAATCAGCTAACTCGAAATACGCGCGCGCGTGTGTGTGTGTGTATACGATGTATTGTAAAGGTGCAAAACAGTGTAGTTAACAGTTTTATTGCAAGTGATCGACCTTGCCGTAAATATGTACATTTTGCAATTATTGGAATTGATTGGAGGCCACGCAAAGAACACGCATTTTATTGCTGACTAAGGTATTACTTAACTTTCTAGTAAAATACAGTCTTGCAGAAATGTATACAAAAAATATTCTCGATAATAACAAATCTGCAAAATACAACCTGCTTGTATAATATTATTTTTTTAGTATTTGAAATAGATTGCTAAATAACTTTTATTTATGTTTAGATATTCGCCTAATTTCAATTCTAAATTGAAGACATTATTTTATTATATATTTGTCCTTTGATTATTTCGTTTCTTAATCAATTTGTTTAAGAAAGCATTATCCTGTTGAGGATTGTACTTTCAGACAGTAATGCGAATTTTAACAGTGAGCATGCAACGCAATCAGTGATTTTAATGCGGTGTTGTTTCAACTTCGATACCTATACACAAGAAAACGTCGCTGCAGCCAGGCATTACCGTGGCTGCGTGGCATTTCAATGGCGAGGGTCATTCGGCGTTACATAACGGCAGGCATGGGGAATATTTCAGTAGTGGCGGGGCGTTTAGGAATGCGCGGACTAAGAATCTCGTAAGGAGTAAAACTCCCAAAGGGTGAAAGTCAGTTCTTTCAGGCGTGGGCCGTGCACAAGCGAGCGCGCTCGTTTCTTCGAGTCATTCACTCCTTACGCCTCCACTTGGTCGCTCATTAGTGTCTCAATAACGACTCTTATTATCTCGATCCATTCTAATACTTCACATGATTGAACAATTAACTTGCACTCTAACGTATCATAAAAAAATTGTCAACGGTTTATCGTCTACAGGTTTTCTAGTTTATCTAATCAATTATCCTTATTTCGCTTTCTATCAGAGGAATTCGAGAGATATGGTTTTTTTCATATTTTTAGATATAAAATATAAAACGCATCTTTTGTATGAGTAAAAGAAAAAATTGTGGAAAGAATTAAATATCTATATATCTCTATTTTTAAAAAAGATAAGTAATTACTGATAATTAATGGAATCCAGTTCTATTAATGTGATTACTGCATTAGAAATCGAAAGATAGCAAAGGAAAGGATAAATGTTAAACTGCATGTTGCAGTTCATCCTTGCAGCTCATGACTTGATTATTTTCAATAAAATTATATACGATCATGCATAAATGAAACTAGATGAGTCATTATCTCCATAATTTCTGATCATTCAGCAATTACTAATGCAAATGCGGTTGTTGAAATTGAAATTTACACATGAGATTACATGCAAGCAAGGGAATAAGACGTGCATTATGGATAAGCGACAGCGAATTGCTGCCAGATGCACATTTCTGTTTACGTCATACTGTATAAATTCAACATCGACGTGAACGGAGAACATTAAATACACCGTGTATTGTCTGCGTTCGTGTTTAAACAAGTGTACTCTCTCAGATATTTTCTGATTGTGTCGTTATTTCTCGCGAGGGAATAATAGCGATATCGTAATACGCTTTATTATGATATTACAGTTAATTGCAAAAAATTGCAAAAAATCTAATGATGCAAGAAATTTAAAGCGTTTAACAATAAAACATATGTAGATTTATAGATATTATATAAGTATTATATAAGTTATTATATTAAGATATTATATAAGTAAGGCATTCAAGAAAGATGAGCTGTCTTCTTAACGGTAATCTGTTTATAGTTAATTTAAAATAAATTTGTCATCAATGATAAATTGATTATATATATATATATATATATATATATATATAAATATCATGTTATTTATGTTTATTTTTTAATTATTTTACCGTTTCGTTATAGAAATGCTCAAGACGTTGCTGTTTCTGGTCTGCGGCCTGCTTATAAAGGTACTGGGATTACCTGATGGGGCACCATCGAAGACATGCTTCGATCTCACGCCACGTCATCCCGGCATCACCCCGCAATCGTCATATGTACCTTATCAGGTATTACCCGCAGCGGGACAAGGCAGGGTCCGTCTGATCCTTGGAAGTCCCGAAGGTCTCGCATACGAGGGCTTCATGATCGTCGCTAGGGACGTCGAAACCGGCGAATATGTAGGAGAATTCGTAAACTTGCCCGAGTCTGCAAAAATCGTGGAATGCGCGCCAGGTTTAAAGGTACTCTTTGCACTATTATTTTAATCTCCCATTTCTATGCAGCTAGACTTTAAATTAAGTCAAAGTAAAAGATTTGACCACCTTTAGAAACATCGAAACAATATCTATGAATATTGAATAATGAAAAAGTCAAATGCAAGAATATTTTAATTCGTATTTTAGAATCAACATTTATTTTGCTTTTTTGAGTTTTAGATAAATCTTTTCTTGAAGAGGAAAAAAATTGTTGCATTAAATTTTCCAATTTTTTTATTTCTAAATATTATAACAGCTGTTGCTACTTTTAAATATATTTTGCGACGTTAATTTCATGACTTTGCAATTCCTGGGAATATGATTTCAGAGCGTTCTATTTCTATGTAATAAACATCTTTTATCCTGATTTCTTCAAGGCTGAATCATTTATAGAGAATCTTGTAAACGTAAATGATGTGCAATTTCTTATCGAAAAAACTTTTCCTGTTTCTTGTGTCTAGAATGGCGTGACTCATACGAACACCAACAAGAAGCACAATCTTGAATTTGATTGGGTGGCCCCGGTTGATTACGAAGGAGACATTATCTTCAAGTAAGTATCATTATGCAATAATGACATTTTAACGACAACCATACAATCTAACAAAGGATTTCATTGAATTAGGTAAATTCTGAATGAGTTTCGTGGCACAGAAGAATTTCTTTATCTTGATAGTTTATCTTGATGAAAACAATTTCGTTGATGATTTCTGAAATATCCTACATTAAAAAATTAATATTTCAAAATTTATATGCTGTATCTGCCGCCCAACTTGCGTTAAAAATAATAATTTTATTATATAATTAATCTCAAAAATTAAAAAAAATTATAATAATATTAATAGTATAATAATATAATACGATGTGATAATTAAATTTATGATCGGTCTTACCTTAAAAAAGATATCTAAATCGCAATTCTAAATTGCAAATAATATAAAAATGTCTTTTTCGAGAGATTTATCATAGTTTTCTGTGGTTAATTAATATATAGATATAACAGATCGATCATTAGTTTCGAGCATTTGTTACCGCGTCAAGAACTGCGTTGAGATCGTAAGAGTTTGCCATTTCCAACTTGCGGAATCGCGAAGTTTCTGAATATCTATAAATTTTAGAACAAGAAACATCAGCGCCTGGAAGCGGCTTAATTGTTGAGTCATGATTTCAGCGTCTGATCTCAACCACCGCGTGCACGCACATGCATACACACGAATATCCACACTCATACACGTGAAGGTGCAGCATATCACACTTATGAATCACAATTAGGTATTACCGTACGCGCGGATGCGGCTCGTGCTTGGAATTCAACGCGCTCGTGCGGGCATAACGGTGCGAGAAACGCGCGAAACATTCCTTATAAACTTTTCCCCGTAATAATCGATGCGGAGTTACTAATGCATGTTTAATAGAACGCGCAGCTGCGACCGTCTGTTAAAACTTCGTAACTTATTTCGAGGGTTTTATTTTGCTTCTACGGTACCATTTGGGAATTCCTCGCTTTTGTGTTCTGATATTTATATTTCGCCGCGACTAGTATTAACGAAAAAGAGAATTTACGTGGAAGTACTTTTAACACGTTTAACGTCATGCTTCACAGAGAATTTCGATGTGCTCTAATAGTCCTGCATGAATAGGGACTCTCACTATTAATAAATGTCAAGAGTTTTATAATGTTAGCAACTTTTACGTAAAAGAAATAAGATTTAAAAAAGCCGATTAAAAAAAAGTTTATTTTATAACGTTATGTGTTTCGAATTTTCAAACTCAGAGATTAGCTTTACAATTGTTACAAAAGTTTGTTTTTATTTGTTATTTCTGGCCATTCATTTTAATTTTCATGAGAGACAATAAAAAATTAGAACAAATGAGTCTTACTAAAATATATACCTAATGAAACTTTTATTAAGATGTATTACAGAGTATCTTATATCACATCGGGCATTTAGTACTCTGCTATTCCAGCATGTTGCAAATAAAGGAGAGCGTAGAAATTTAAACATCATTTCTTGAAAGTTAGATGTTTAATTTCAGAAAAATAAATTTCTCCTAATTCACTTTAAACTGCAGTTCTTCTATGTAATTAACCTATTTTCGCTCCAAGTTGCAAAAACGCGTAATGTGTTTTGTATCTAACAATAAATAATTTCTTTTATCATAATTTTATATATTATTGATATACGTTAATTAGAAACGTTCTCTATCATATGTAAATTTTTTTTATTCGTAATTTAGAATTTAGAATTATTTCCAGAAATATTTCAAAGTCTTTGACATTGAACTCTTAAGGTTCAATTTTTTAGGATCGTAATATATAAATGAGAAACCATGAGGTGTTACAATTTTTAAAAAATTAATATAAAAATGCGTAAAAATGTGTTTGAAATATATATATCTATTTATCTTCATATATATGTGATTTTTTTTATCAGAATATAATATATTATGAAAATGTTGCCACAATATTGATTTTGTAGACCCTAAAACAATTTTCCTGCTATTTTTGTTGAATCTCGTTTCATCGCATATTTGATCGACTTCTGCTGTTTCTTCTGTAGCTCTACCTTCGCTCAGGATTACAGCACGTTCTGGGTCGGCGTGGAGTCCAGAATCACCGTTGACAAGCGGTCCATCAGGGTATCGACCCCACCTACACCCGTCACTACCTTCAGGACCACCACGCCGCCCTACTACAGCCGCACCGTCAGTTACGCGGTGAGTATTATATTTCCTGTCGCGCGCGCCGTCACCATTATAAGGTAAATGCGCGTGGTGGTATTACAGCGTGTTAAACGATGTAAGCGGCCTGTAAGTCCCGATAGGTGTGGCTTTGCGAATATTGCTCGTAGGATGCCATGCATGGCAACCGACGCCGACCCGTAGGACGCCCGAGTACAGAGGATTCTCGTTAATTACATTCAAAGAACTTACTCAGCTTATGTTTGTAACATACAAAATACTCTAAAAATCATCAAGAACGCCGTTCTCATTTTTTTACCATCTTATCTGATTGTTCCTTCATCGAGTCATTTAATTTGAAGTTATTAACGATAAAAAATGAAGGGCTCTCTGTAAATTGTATCTCACAGACGAGGTAGATGAAAATATTGGAATTTTCAGTTAATAATAGTTTAAGTAAACTTCAATTTCTATTCTCAATTCAGTTATAAAAATAGCTAATATCGCGGGATTCCTTCTATAAGAAAATATTGATACAAAATTTATTGAAGCATTTCGCCAATTGAAATTTGATTCGTTTATTTCGCGACATTCTATCTTCTAAGAACTATCTTGAAAAATATTCAAGAGAATATCAAATAAATTCTTTTAATAGACAAAATTTTATTATGCCTTTCCTCTGTCAATTAATATATATTATGTAGACAAGCTGCTTGTTAATCTTCTACGAAGAAGTCTATCAAAATTTTCCTGAAAGTTAATAATTTGCTCTGAATGTATTGTTTCGTTATATTATGGTCGCATGAATTAAAACGAGCTAAAATACATTGCAATTCTCATTCGCATGGATAGGTTGTAATGATTCTTTAATCAACGAAAATTATCAGCTGCAGATGTATTATATTTGTAAGATAAATAAGTAATTGTATTCATCGTTAATATTGAATGAGGACTAAAATAACCCACTCATAAATTTGCATTTTATAGTTTCGCGGAATTCACATTCAATTAAAATAGCCTTATAATCTCGTCACATCTACGAGCTATGAACATCACTTATGACGTAAAACGTATAATTAATTAGAGCATGACGTGCTTTAATGCAAATTCCATTAAAAGACAAGAATAAAAAGACACAATAAGCGATTCTGTATCATTCTCACTCCGTTTTTATTACTTATATGAATGAAAGTTTCGAATGTTTCAATCAATGCGGTAAAAAACATTTCTTCTCGTTAATCACAATTTTTTTGTTATTATATACTTAATACGCGTTAATTTAGGCTATCGTAGAAAGTAAAAAAATTCGAGAGGCGAATATAGCGGCGCGTGACGCATGGATGCATGAATTATGCATCTCTACGTATGTAAATACATGCACGGCCCTTAACCGTGTATAACAAACCTACAACACGCGACCGCAACCAACGTTCTGGAATTTATGCTTTATGTACTTTCACCGTTCACTTCCGCGGCAGTTCGCGATTTCGTGTCGCGGATTTTTTATAGCTCGCTATTTGTTTCCCACGGATTTGATCTTTACCGCACGATCGAGGATCGCCAAGTAGAACGGTTGAGGATCTATTGAGGACGGTTGTTGATAAAATGATGGGACCTTTGGATTTTAGAGAGAGAGAGAGAGAGAGAGAGAAAGATAAAAGGAGAGATTGCATTAAGCACTTTGAGCAACACGTTTAATGCATTATATTTTCCACATTCTTTTCTGGTGTGAAAATTCTATAAATCCTGCATCGCTCGCATACAATTCAGTAGATTTAGTACAGTTTATTTTTTTAGTTGTATTTTTTCCATTTTCAAAAAATTATATTCCTTTTTATTTTAAACAATATACAAAAATAAACATTTTTATAAGTAGTAAATTTAAATATTTATTCTAAGTCTTTTGCATAAAAAAAATGCTTAGTGATATTAAGAAAAGATGAATAAAATATTACAGAAGGTGCGACCGCAGTACAGGGTTAATCCTTAATGTATGAAATAGGAATTTATAAAAAACCTGAGAGAGAAATCTGAGAGAAACTTGGGAGAAATCTTACCAGAGTTCACGCGATACTTTTAAAAAACATAGGAAAAAATCTTTAAATTAATACAAATTTAAGTCATTAAAATTATTATCAATTTCTCTTTCATTTTATCAAGCTTGTTAATTGCAAATCCTGGGAATAACTTGTAATACTAGCATTTATATAATACACAAACTTTACGTATTGTATAGATATCAATATGTAGAGTCCATTTGCAGTTTACAATTTATCTCTGGAAATAAGATGCTCAGACGGAAGGAACTATTGATCGGTTCTTCTGCAATTTCTATAAATTGTCAAGCATTTCGACACAAAACTTCGCAATTCAGTATCTCTCGATCGCTATTGCGAAAACACTTTTCCGTCGAAAATGAATAGAGAATACTTTCCCATTGAAAATGAATTGCTTTTTGACTTAGTTAAACAATACGTACGACAGATTCATTGAATAATTACATCCTGCCGTGCGGCCTTTCCTTGAAAACGGCGCTCGATCGTTCACGATAAAAAGCGTAAAAGTACACCAAAGAGCGGTAATGGCGAACGAGGCCGCCGGAGCGTGAACGCACGATTTCGCGGAGCGTATCTAAGTTGAAGGCTGGTCGTCAAACTTCTCTTTCTCCCGCAGCAGATTTCCTTTTCGTTCGACTCTGAGCTACGCTCCCGCGAATTGTTGCGCACGATTTGCTCCATAAGGTCTCCTTTATTAGGATTTTTTGCCGATTCATGCATATTTTAACTTTATTAAAGTTAATTACATTAAATATCTAGATAATTATATATTATTTATATAATAATTTGTAATAAAAAAGTATTACATATTATTAATTTTTGTAGAAATGTATGTAGTATATACAATACTTAATTGAGAGACATTTTATAAATATCTCATGTCTTGGAATCAATTTTTATTTATAGCATATATTTTTGTGCTCAGTAACCATTGCATTGTGTGATGAATGTATGTCTTCTCAACGTTACGACAAGAATAATCCTACGCACAGTTTAATATTCACATCGTTGTCATAATGTAGATATCCTTGCGTCATAGACAAGTATTAATGCAACGATACCTGTTTTAATTCCACACTACAATATTATCACTTCGCTTGTGTTTGATAATATAAAGTTCAATATTTATCTCTTATCGGAAGTTACATAAACATTTATAATTACTAAAGTAATATTACTTTTAATTTTTTAAAATAGAATTGATATTTTCATTAAATACTTTTAGTATGTAAATTATTTTACATTTATAATAAAGTTTATTATCTCTTTAGAATTTTTAATTATTTAAATAAGGATAATAGAGAAACTTTAGTTACTTTTTCAATATATTTTATTTTCCTTGTGTATTTTACAGTTTATAATTTTTAATATATTCTGTTCCATAATTCAATCTGTATTTTCTCTCAAGATCTTGTTATTTATCTTATGTATCCATCGAGAGACTATTTCAAGGTATACTTTAAATAACCTTTTCTGTATGCTTGTTTAATCGTGAGAAAGAATATCTCCCCCTCTGATATATCGAAGTTAACACTTCCATAATGCGTAAACGTCTCTCTCTCTCTCTCTCTCTCGAGCGTCTCTCGACGATCGACAAGTATCCAAAAAAACTCATTAGCCATTCAATTCTTTGTTCATTTTCATCCGTCGTGCCATCGGACGATTTCGAATCAAACGACGGAAGAACATTGCGCAATCTCTGCGATCACGTCGTTCCGCGCGAGATACCATCTCGCGAATGACATTCCCGCCTGTAAATTCCCCGCGTCATTCCCAGGTGTGTGTTCTCGTTGCAGGCGAAGGATGAGGTGGACCCGTTCTACACCGGCTGCCACACCACGAAGAACTGCTTCGGCGCGCCCGCGGGCTGCATAAAAACCAAGGACTGCATCGCCGCGGTGGCCGTGATCGTGCAGGGCGACGAATATCATTTCGAGATGCAGGCGCGGGCGGACGCCAAATACGTCGCTGTCGGCCTGTCGGACGATAAGAATATGGTAATTGCGGGACGCTGCGCTCTCTCGCAAGTATCCCGCGCAGCTTCTTCTCAAACTCTCGTGCGATTTAAGCGGAAACTTGCATAATCTCCGCGAGAGTATTTTATATTAAGTGTGTGAAGTTACTTCTCGCTCTCCGCCGTTTTTTGCTCCGGCTCTCCTCGAGATTTCTATTATCTCGCTGCAATATTTGTCTGCGTCTTTTAGTATCTTTCTTCGACGTAATTACTTTTGTAACAGAGCTTATTAAAAATTTTGCGAATTTCAAGGACTGTCAATATTTCGCAACTTTTTCGTCAAGAGATGTTAAATACACCGTCGACACGCAATAAGCGTATCTCGAATAATTAGACTGAATAATTTTAATTAATTAATGCACGTTTAAATTTTGATTACGCAGACGCGATTGGATTTCTTTGTCGCCCAGGATGGTTTATTGAGCGTCATCGGAACGTGTAATATTTACGCTGGCAATTAACAATGCCGGCCTGTTGTCGAAATTAATATGACCTATTTGCAATTAATTACGCGCATAATTTACGGTATCAACAATTAAGCAGTAATGGTTAAGTTATAATGCGCAAAATGGTATACAGGGTGAGGACAGCGTAGTCGAGTGCACGAATGAGAACGGTGAAATTGCGTTACACACGTCTTGGAACTCTGGGAAGAGCAATACACGCTATACGATGGTGAGTGTCGTTTACTATGCCGCGCCGCCCTCCGACTAGATGCACTGTTGTATTAATTAATTCGCCCTGTGCTCTGTCGCGCGCGCGCGCGCGTGCGAGCGGGCAACGAGTCTGGCCCATTAAATCCCAATTATTGTACTAGCCGTAGCCGCCGGTGTTGCTCCCACTACGATAATGCAGTAAATCTTTAAGCCCTACAAATAATTACGAAGCTCATACAGAGGGGTATTTCCGCCACTTGCTGTAAACTCGCTCATTAACAGTCCGACCTCAAATCTTACCGCGCGTCATCCGTTGAAAATAGTGCATTAATATTCTAGCGTTGTCTAATTTAACAAAGTTAAATTAATATAATTTAATGTCGTTATCCAATTGCGTTCAATCAATTTTCTCGCTAAGGCCGAATCGATTGTAAATTGGTCAAAGAATATCCCCTGTAAAATTATAAGTGATTCAGATTCTTTAGAATCATTCCGCTTCGAGCTAAATGTACATCGCGAACTATTCTGACCTCGTTCCCGAGATTCACGTCTAATTTGTTGACCTTGCTCGATTCATTCACAGTCGGAAGGCGCGGTTGAGCTGGAGAATGCCGCGTTCAAAAATGGCATGATATACTGCAAGTTCCGCCGGGAGAAGCTCACGAATATGCAGGGACGTACGTATGACCTTGTCAACACCCCGTACCATCTCCTCGTGGTCGCCGGCAAAGATGTGAGATGTACGTATAAGCTGAACATGGAATTTCAACGTTATTAAAACTTACCGGGAAATTGCGATCGTCTAGTAATTACTACATTAGAGGGAGGCAGAGTGTTTTGTGGCTTAACGACCGCGGTAATGCCAGATTTATAACACAACGATTTGCCGTCGCACTTGTTTAAATAAAAAAAAAAAAGGAGAAGAAACCTTGGCGAGTGACTTCGCGAAGTTCACTTCCCGTGTATTTTCGCTGAGAGCAAA
This sequence comes from Tetramorium simillimum, assembly GCA_011636635.1. Classification (NCBI taxonomy): domain Eukaryota; kingdom Metazoa; phylum Arthropoda; class Insecta; order Hymenoptera; family Formicidae; genus Tetramorium; species Tetramorium simillimum. The sequence continues at coordinate 17,192 of VBVQ01001638.1, forward strand.
GTGTGCAAGAACTTTACGACTTTCTCGTCGCAGGTTGCGATAACTGCAAATTTGATAGCTTCCTTATGTTTCTGCTCGAACGAACAGGAACATGAATGAAATGCGATTCAGGTAGATCGGTTTCTCGAATTCTTATTGGACTGATTAAAAGTCACGTTATATAATATATCTGCGAGATACGGGAAGGTTTCCTCTCGACTTTTATGCAAGTAATTTATGGATATCGCGTTGCCTTTTATTTTTTTTAGCAAACGGCGTTGGGTTTCACAATCTCATCTATCTTGGGACCAGCACCTCAAAGAGATTGTCTGACGTTGGGGAATGGACCGCGGCTACTGACCTACTGATTCGTCTTCACGGCGCGCTTATGCTGGCGTCGTGGATCGGCACGGCCTCCATCGGAATGCTACTAGCGAGATATTATAGACAGACCTGGGTCAACTCCCAGTTGTGTGGAAAGGATCATTGGTTTGCTGTAAGTGTGGAGTTTTCAAGCAATCGCGCGGATATTCCATTTAACATCATTTCTCGTATTCTCTCAAAGTTATACAATGCTTTCCTATTCATTCTCGTTGAATATCGCAATTATAAAGCGTAAAATAAAATTGCTACTATTATTAATCTTTTTAATTAACCTAATTAACTCTTGCTTTTCACCACGATATTCTATTAATTTCGTAAAAATGAATTATTTCCTTAAATAAATTCATATCAATTTTTCACATTTATGCTATAAACAAATTTAGATTATTTAAAATTTAATATATAATATATCAATGAAATACTGAAACTTCTCATTCTTCGTTCAAAGTGTAGGTATATTATTAATGTCCAAATCACGCAAAACAAAAGCGTTCCCTGTCGTATTTTTCACGCGTCTTTCTCCGTAATAAAATCTTATCAATTTCTTCCTCAAGTGGCACAGGTTCTTTATGGTACTCACGTGGTCAATGACGATCGCTGCCTTCGTGCTAATATTCGTGGAATTGGGCACGTGGAGTTCCGAGACAATACATGCTTCGGTCGGCCTGGCGACCACGATTCTGTGCTTTATCCAGCCTTTCATGGCAGCTATGAGACCACATCCTGGCGCACCGCGAAGAGCTCTATTCAATTGGGCTCACTGGTTCGTTGGTAACGTGGCAAAAATATGCGCCTGTAAGTATAAAAATATAACGAAAAGTAAATAAGCTTTAATTTTCAGTATTATGTTTTTCGATATTACCTTTATATTATTTTCTTCATTTATTGTTATTTGAAGAATTTTCTTTATAATGTTAATCTTTTCAGTCTAATAATTTTTTAACAAAAAGTTATAGTACATTTACTTTTGTTTTCAAATTTTTTATATAATATTTGATATAATAATAAAAAATAAATTAATATTAATATCAATCTTTTTCAAATATCTGTGGAGTAAATTAATATTTTAAGACTAAGTTCTCATAAAAATTTATTTTAGTAATCGCGCTTTTCTTCGCTGTACGACTGAATAAGGCTAAACTGCCGGATTGGGTCGATTGGATCCTCACAGCATTTGTGGTCTTCCATGTTCTAACTCATCTCATCCTCACGGTAAGGATTTTTATTTGCCAAGTTTACGCGAAAAAACTAAAAATCTCAAAAAGTTTAAGTAGAAAAGTAATGAAAAATCTAATTCAGCAATTTGTTAATGTGAATGTGCAACAATCACAATTTTAATGCTTGATTTAAATCAATCAATAATATCAAGCTCTTTTAAATCATTTTCATGTAGAAAATGGAAATTGCGTAAAAATTGAAATTTATGCAATGTTGCAAAAGAACAAGTAACTTGATCTTTAACGGAATTTATGTCAATGTCAAATAACAATCACTTGAGGCTTAATTCTGATTATGGTTATATTTGTGACATTTTTACCTCTGCTGCAGTTCCTGGGATGTGCTTCTGACAGACAAGCCAGTCAGAGAGTGAATTCATTCCCAATGAAAGACATGCATTCTCGTGGATCAATGGTGCACCCAGATGCGAGACGAGACGCTCCAGTAAGATTTTCTAAAATAAGAGTGACGTAATCGAGCCGTCTTCTAATGCATGTCGATCTGCGTGAGACATCAATAAAATAGATAGACGAAAGAAATAGTATTGTTAACGATAGTCGCATTTTTATGTTTCTTATAAATATCGTAAAGTTTAACAATAATAATGGCAAGGTCCATACTTTTTTCATAATATGAAAAGCATTCCACGCATTAAAGATCGACATTTTACAGTTGCAATAAATGAGATAAAGCACACATCTTTATAATAGATGAAATTATTCGAATTATTTAAAAGAATTTAATCTGTTTTGAATAAAGCAAAATTAGTAAGAAAATTTAAAGGATATTTGTAGTAGGTAAATATCTTGTCGTTTGCATATATTGTGACACGTCTTATCTCTCACATAAACTTACGATAAGGTGTATACACACACAAATCAATGATGAGGGACAGTATCGCGTCAAAAAATAATTCAGTGCACAAACAGATATTAATACGCAAACAAGGTCTCATTTTGAATATTTTCCCGACAGCACTCCGGTATGCGAAAGTTCATTTTCGGTGTGTACTTTGTGGTCATCGTCGCGTTCGCCGCAGTCCTCATAGTGATCACCGTGTTGGCACCCATCGAGGAAACGTGGGCCACCTTCACCAACACTATCTCAAAATACTAAGGCCGCTAATCAACGCCATGGAAATATTCGTCACCGGCGCGATACTCGCGCGGAAGATTCCGACCGGATGGGGAACGTCGCAGTGACGATATATTCCCGGCGCGACTTTCTGTATGCAAATTAACACGAGGAACGTATAAATCCTATTCGTGTAAAGATGCAAATCGCGCCACGATTTGCGAAGACAATGTGCGAAGACGATATCACGGGCGATTGTTTTTATAAGTACTCTTTTTTAAGGTTTCTCTGGAAAATCTCCATTTTGATTATATATCGATATCATAATTAGAGTACGTTTCTGTATATATAACATTCTTTATTTACTTGGAAGATTAAGTGTTAAGCTTAAGTATTAAAACTTATATTATTCATTATTGCTTTATTATTAAATAATTATTCTTAAATTAAATAGAGTATTCATTCTTATTGATAATATTTTGATAAATTTGATTTTTTCTAAAAACCTGCCAATTGTCCAAATTATTAGCATTGTATTTTTAAAACTAAAATTGTATATTTTAGGATTTCATCATATATTAATGATTATTTTTAAATACCAATTATTATTTTGTGTCTTTCTATAAAGCTGAAATGTATACTACATCTCTGAAAGCGATAAAAAATAATTGATATTATTACATAAATACGTAAGTGACCTAATATTGCTACGACGAATACATCGAAGTCTGTCTATATAATAATTATTACGATATTAACTTTTGTTCTACATACGAAGAAATATAAATCATATACGACATTTTATAGTAATTTTGCATTTACAAAAAATGCAATTGCCTACATAAAAATATTATGAATTCATAAATTTCTTTAAATCAGTTTACGCAAATAGTTATATCGATACATATTAAGTAAAAACAAAACTATTTTTGAAAGTTTGGATAATAAAAATATTATATAATACGTTTATATTTATACATGTTATAATAAGATTAATTTGAATTAAAGAATAAGAACATGATAATCAATTTCATCGATTTTTTGCGTAAATATTGTATGGTAAAATCTTGTGATTTAATCTTTTTTATATTTCTTAAAATTTATTTTGAAAAATTATTTTTATGTTATTTTAATCTTAATGTAACTTTCTTTTCGTTTCAATTGAAAAAAAAAACTGAGAAAGATCGGTGAAAACGCATGAATTTTTGTAAATGTAAGATTTTTGCTAGAGATTGTATAGCGATCGCAATTATATCATCCAGCTTTGCTGATTTTTGACGCGAAAATATACGGTGCTTTTTTATTTTTTTACATAATACTTATTTATAATGAAATTTACAGTATTAGTTTTTTTAAATACTTTTGAACTCTATCTTTGCAAAGTTTTATACTTATCGCGTCGTCTGTGTGACCAATTGCGACCAGAATTGCCAATAGTATATAATACTGTTAACCTTATTGATTGTTAATAAATATATACATATACATACGTATACATGGATTCTGGATTCAATGTCTATAAGATGGATTACGGTCAAGTTTATTATGTTCCGGAAGCAAATTGATATCCTACATAGAGTGTGTTCATGAAAAGCGTTTAACATAATGGACTTGCAAAGTGTGGCAAAATTTGTTTAGCATTTTTTAATTACTAAAAAAATTTGCGTCTTAATAGCTTGTTAGTATAGCTCATTAATACCGCTAAAATTATTGTTAGATACACTAGTTACTAATTAATGCCTTTTTTATATGCTTAACAATGTTGTATCGTAGTAAAATAAATGTACTAATGTATTTCTTAATACATATATATATGTATTGAATAATACGTTATATTGTTATCAAAATCGTGTTGTCACAACACTTGCGGAATAAAATAAAGATAATATTTATATTAAAGAAATATAAATGTTTAGTAATGAAATTAATAATTTGCAATGAACAGACTTGCAATACATTTGCGTAGTAAGCAGGTCCGAGACCGACTCCCTCTTCCTGTGATGTTTATTCGTTAGCTCAGGGATATTTATTCACTGCCTCAGAGATGATTGGATAGTAAAACTATGAGAGCTTTCTCTCGTTATTGATTTTTGATACCGATACAACGATACGATACACCGCATACACCACAGAACCTTTTAGCTGTATCACAAACTGCAATGCAATGTCGTAGGTACTTTGTGCAGAGAAGTAGAAAAAAATGCCAAATTTGAGCAAGATTGCAATTAGTTTTATTATAAAATTGTAAAAGTACTGTAATAAAATAATTGTAAAGTATAACATTGCATCATATTTCAACGCTGTCCTACAATAATGTTGTAACAGTATGGCGCGATATACTTGTAACATTGCAATCTGGTAACAATATGTCTGTTTCTCGTCCATATCTCTGTTTTTTTGTGCCACATAAGATATATGAGATCAAGATAGATCGATATTTTAATAAATTATTAAATGAAATGGTTATCTTGTTGAATGAGTCATGTTGTAAGATTTTCGCGAGGATTACCCCCTTCTTTATTATCCCGCCGGGATCATCCGTTTATCGTCAGGATCCTGCAGAATAGGTCACCGGTTGAACACGATTAAGTATGAGGTGCTGCTGTTAACCGGATTACGTGGAACTTGAGTTTTCTAAAGTAATAAAGGGGAGCTCTACGGCAAACTGATGAAATTCATAGCGTTATATACGGGGTGTTGCAAATAAACCGGACAACTGGCGTACACGAGGTTAATTAATTTAGCACGAAAATCAATATCATTTAAGCACCTTCGCTTCACGAAGATAGTAATAAATTTATTGTGTTGTATGTATATTGGAGTTTGATTTTCTTTTTCAATAATGCCATCAAGAATATGATACTATTATCGATAGTATCTTAATTAATATATAATTGATTTTCATTATTGTTATTTTTAAATTAATTTCTTGACACTTTGCAGTTTAATAGGCGTGTATTGATTTAAAAGGACGGTACTAAAGTAAAACAAAATTTTAATGGTTTAATAAATTCATTAACAATCGCTACATATGCAATACGAAAAATTGTAACATAAATATCAGTTTATTGATTTTTCTGCGTGTGGATATTAAATTTTAATTTAAAACAAAATTAATATGTACACACAAATTGTTCGGCTTTGCTTTGGAATTTATTTTTTCGTTAAACTTTGTGTTTATTTTGCAATTTAATCATTCGATAAGATGCATTAATTTTGACTTGTTTGTTTTTAATATGTATGGCATTGTAAATAACACACTATAGCAAATCAATGAATGTGTGAAGCAAAAGCGAACTGTGTGTTGATAAGATACAACCTATGACAATAAATGTTCTCATTCTATTGATTTTTAGCTATAGGCTAACTTTGAACCATGACGGACAATTCAGTGATAATTCTGATAATAGTCAGACTCACCTAGCACGTTAGCCAATCAACAAAGCTAGAGGCTCTCAGGACTGTAGATGCTTACTTGGAACCCTGATAAATATCAAATATTTATCAAATATTAATAATATTAAAAAATAGTTTATATTAAAGAAAACTAAAAATCGAAATAGTGATAAGAAAGCTTTTTTAATTTCTGGTAAGGATAATTTGTGTGAAAATGTAAGGGATTATAAAATTATAATATTTTTAATAATTTTCAATCTAATAATAAAATTTTTATTATATTTGTAGATTATATTAATAAAAATTTATATGTATGATACATAAAAATGCAAAAATTTTTTTAATCTTCTTCAATTACTTTCAATAAAAAATTTTCGTTTTAAAAGATTAATAATGTTGTGCATATGTGATATATCCATAATTTTTATGACATTCCACATAATACTAAAAAAATAGAAACGATCATAAATCAAATTTTTTGTATAGTAAAATAAAAAATGAACATTCATCATAATACTTCTATTTTTATATAAACATATTTATTAAATCATATATCTATTATTTCATTCAAAGTAGAGATTTACTAATATCATTTCGTATAATATAACAAATTTGATGTAATAAACTTCAAGAAATTGTGTAACTCTGTGTGAGCTGTAGACTAAGAGTATTATCTTCAAGTGTTTCTTCTCACGAAAGGTTTAATGTAATATACTCATGAAAATGAAAACTGGAACCGCGACAACATAAATTAAATTCTAACCAATTTAATATTATAAATATACATGAAACACAATTATAAATTTAATCTTTAATTTTAACAGAAATAAAACTTGAAATCTTTTTTTACAATCAAAAATAAAGAAAATAAAATTGGCTAATAAATTAAGCTATTTGTTAGTGCTAAATATGTATTATCATCTGAATAAAAATAAAATTTATTTTTTTTGTACCTGATCTATTAAATCTTGAACATTTTTTCTTATTAATTACTGTAGCCTGTTATATGTACATACGTGCATTTGGATGCTCGTAAAATGTTTATTTTAGAATTCACATGTTAAAATCGTCATGTGTGTTTAAACTTTAAAATCGTTTTAAATCTTTGTAAGGCAAACTATTCCGTTAAAAAGTGATTAACCCAACAGTATTTTCACTGTGTATTTTGAATCTTTTGTTTTACATTGCCCTACAGAGCTACCATTGAATTTTCAACCACTTTCTATCTAGGCAATTGGGTATTCTTGTTGAATCCTCTCCATGTAATGGTCAATTTAACCCTTAACTGAAGTGATGAAGACATCCCGCGTAACTGGAGCGCACGGGTTCATGGACCCATATAGCACCCATTTTCATATTGAAAGAAGCAAATTTGTTAAAAATAAATTTATATATTTACGCATGACATGTGTATGTGTCTGTGTGTGCGTGTGTGTTTTAAAAAACAAATATAAACATTCAAAATATGAAAAAATAAAATATATTGACATAAAAAAAAATAAAAGTATCAAGTAAAAATTCCTGATAATTCTTTTCATTTATAACGCAAGAGAACTTTGTTGTAAAAAAAGAAGAGAATATCTTTCAACTTGAGATAATAATAACATTACGAGAACTTTCAGCTTTTCTTTTGCCACAATGCTTCAATTAAGTGTTAATAATCACTGTTCATTAAAGAATTAAGCCCGTATTAGGTTAAGGCCAAAATTGCTTTCGAAGAGATTGAAGACCGCTCAGTCATTGATTAAAAAATTAGTGTTAAAGATCGGGATTAAAATTGCTTTAAAGAGATTAAAAATTATTCCATCAATCAGTAAAAATTGGCGACGAAGATTAAGAGTAATATTGCTTTGAAAAGATTAAAAATTGTTCAATCATCGATCAAAAATTGGCCAGCTATTGCAAACAGCACTGAGATAAAAATTTCAATTTTTAATCTCAGTTATTGCCCGTTTTAACTCCGATCAATCAAGTGTCAATCTACAAGATGCGATCTCAATGTAATCTCCATCCTCTCAATGCTGATATAAATTTTACAATGCTAATTCCCTTACCGTTCCAATTTCACGATATCTTCACTTTTCATTCTCGCGAAGCGAGAGGAGAATAATTTGGGGCGAACGCGATATACTCTCGCGCGTACCCCTGGGCTTTACATCCCTGGCCAGGCCACCCGCGCGCACCCTCGATCGGAAGGCACGCATTTCCAGGCGGAATGTTTTCAGGGGGTTAGTAACGCGCGCGGCGCGGCGCGGCGGCTCGGGCAAAAAAAATGGCGGCGGCCGATCGAAGGCGGTGGCGGCGGCGTTATGACGCATGCCGCGCGTCGGCGGCGTCGGCGGCGGTGGTAGCGGCGACGGCGGCGGCGTCCCTCGGCGGCGCCACCGTCGAACTACCCCCGCAGTTCGATTGGAGACACCGGCCGGCACCGACGGCCGTCGCGACGCTCCGCGACGCGTGTGTGCGTTCGTTCGTGCATCCTTCGTCCTCGCGTAGAGGAGGTAGAGGTACAGGGTTAAAAAGGGGAGTGCAAAGAGGAGAAAGATCTCGCCTGCGACGAGAGCGGGAGGAAGCCTTCGCGTCGTGTGCGACAGGTACGGGGTGGAAAAGCTGCCCGACGGGCTTCCGCCGGCGCGAGGCGACGCGAGGCGACGCGACGCGAGACCTACGGCGGGGTTGGAAACGGAGTGTCGGGTCGAGGGGGGTTGGAGCCGCGCGAAACCTACGGGAAAACCGGGAGTTTCCCGTGGACACCTCGAGCGACACCGCTCCGGACGACGCGCGGCGCGCAGTGGCCCTTCCCCGAAGGGCAAGCTCGCGGAAGCGACGCTTTTTCTCTTATTGATTCAGCGGCCCTTCGGTTCCGCGGCCCGTGGCGCGATCGCTCGATAAGCTCGACGTGTCCGCACGCACGCACCGCAGACGCGTATTTTCGGCGCGGCGAGAGTCTCTCTTTCGCGTGCGCACACGAGAGAAAGAGAGAGAGAGAGAGAGAGAGTTTCAGCTATCCTATCGATCAAAAACTTCTCACGTATGATTCCCGGCATTAGGGTTAATCGGCCCTATCGCGAGGGCGTACATTATTGCTCGACTCTCGAGGTCGCTTGCTTGTTACTCGCACGCCACGGACTGCTGCGTCGGACGGCCGAGCTTTCTTGAGGAACGAATTTCACGCTTAGCCATGTAGATTATTCGGTAGTCGTTAGCGACGTCACGGTATCGTTGCAGCATTAAATGTGCCGATGCGCGGAAAAGTATAACGTTTCGATTGAACCAATATCCTACGTACGTGTATATATTCCGATTTAAGTTTTCCCTGTTAAAGGATTTTAGCCGATGCGAATCAATATTTATATTCGTGAAAAAGATCCTCAACTAGAACGTCCTTTTGATCCGGAATTTCCGTGAATATAAATTAAGTTGAAAAATAGATTCGTTTAACACATCAATCAGCGTCGTTTTTTATAGACTATCATTTTTTTCGGTTTCGTTGTGATTTTGTCGGCTATTCCGATATAGTCGACGTTGCTCTCCAACCTTTACCGAAAATTAAAAATTCCTTAATGCGAATGGTGATTAACATGCGGGAGTGATTTTTATCGTTATAAAAACGATTTCGATATATTAACCAATAAAAACGGTAGGAAACCTTAGAGTCTGTAAATGAGTATTTGCTTCAATCGAACTGTGACAATGGAATAGCTTTAAGCTACGTGTCGAGTGACACTGAACGTCAGTTTGTTAAGGGTTAAAATCTGTTTGTTATCGAGCCGCCGGATAATGGCACAACAGTGCAACTTGATTCTCCCTTTGTCACATTGTATTTTCCAGCAGTCTGAATTGTGTGAAAAAAGCTCCCCCTAAATTTCTCGACAATTTGTGTTACGCAAATATTAAATTATTAAGAGCTGCGGTAAAGCTGCAAGCTTCCATACTTTACATGTAATTATTACACTTATGTGTTAAACAACAATATATTAATATATTGTCACAAACGTTAAGTAGTTTATATTTGATACTGTACGACACTGTAAATACGATTCTTTTAAAACATACATACGAAAAGTCTCTCGAATGAAAAAAAAAATATAATTAACGGAAAATTGATTAAAGAAAACTGATAAAATAGCAAGATTAAAACGATAATTGAACGTGTTAATCAATTTTTTTTTTAATGTAGTTTATATTCAAGGAAATTTCAGATTGCAGTAAATGAACGCATCGAATACCTTTTCCATGGAAACAAATATTAATTTGTACCGGGGAAACTCTTTAATTATTGATTGTCATATTTAATTATCGTGACGACTTTGTTATTCCATATTTAAACTTACAATATTCGATATTTGATTATAATGACATTAAACATGATAGTCTGTGGCAGAAAATTGTTGATTTAATTTTGCACATTATTTTGTAGTTTATATAAAATGTATATAGCATACACGTCGCACATTAAATTATATATAAATTGGCGATTGCTAATTTAGCTTGTCATGATTTGTCTTACACACAGATAGAGATACACACAATACAGAGTAAACCATTAATAAATTTTCATCAATCAATAAACAAAACGTAATAACAAAAATTTGAAAGAGAGACAATCTATATGTATATGACGCAAGATACAATTTGCTCAATGCATAAATGATGAATATAATAATTAGGATTATTAAAAACAAATCAGGAGAAATAATCATTTCTAAAGTATATAAAAAAATTAAATTATATTACAATGCTAAATATTAGTGTTATATGTATTTTGGACTTTAAAGAATACGCGAATTTAGTTTTTTGTAAAACTTGTAAAACAAAGTAAAGAACATCTTTTGTAGGCAATTTATTGAATTAAATTACTTCTGGGTGACAGACATTTTTTTAACATTAATTTTCTATTACTCGCATGGAAGGAAATTGATATAATAATCAAACCATGTTGTTTTAATATTCATACTAATATTTTTAATATTCAATGTGTTTTTATAATTCTACAATCCTATAAATTTGCATAAAATTTATTTCAATTTATTTTTACGTTTTATATTATTTTATGGATTTGATATCCGATTTGGTTCAATTGAATTGGCTCAATCAGAGTAGGAAACGAGCCGCGATTTTTTTGAGTGTCCCATTTTTTGAGAAATTAAATATTTCTTTATCGCGATTAGCTGTCAAAAGAAGATTTGTGTCGCGCGTTTTCTGATTTCGAAAATTTCAAGACTTAAAAAATTCAATTCTCAACGATACGTGAGAAGAAGACGATATGTAAAAGATGTGAGTAGCACTCGATATTCGTAAGACATCGGGATGTAATGCGATGGATGTAAAACCGATGCGTCTTACCCACCGACTGCTGCTGCAGCTTATATCGCGCGACCCGGGGATGGAAATTTCGGCCACGAGGCTCTGCCAGGGTAATCTTATCTGCCGCAACTTCGTGACACCAGCCGGTGACTTAAGCTGAAACGTCAACTATCGGCTACGACAGTCGATATCGAGCTTCGCGTTTACCTCGATCCTCGTCAAAATCTAAAGGCAATGGATGTGATGTAGTTTGCTTGATATAATCGACAAATCGATTACTTAACTTTTCCTCGAATTTTATGAGCCCGCAACAATTTTTATGACCTTTATCCTTTTAAATTTTAATTACTTTCGTTACTTTCAATTATTTCACGTGTTTCGAAAATAATACGCTTCCATTAAAAAATAGGTAATAGGCTGCTGTTTGCCCTTTAATTATTTTATTATGGCAACAATTTTTTCTAGTTTAGCTAAAATGCTCCGAAACAGGAGGAGCATAAAAAACTTAAACAACGCGCAAATAACGGTAACGTTATGTACCATTCCGAAAATTTATTACACTTAAATTAACTATTTAAATTGACATGGTCGATGAAACGAGATTTGCGCGCAATATTAACTTACCCCGTACATTGTTCCACGTAACGAAGTCACGTGCTGCGACAATACCCCGAAAATTTAATTTTAACCACGGTATACGGTTGACTTTTTTCCACGGCAGCTGCGTACTCGGACGCGGCGTCTTGCATATTCACGTAACGTTCGTGTCTGGCGACACCGACGCTGTGGCGGAAAGGTGTAATGCAAGCTCCGGCAATAAGCGAAAAACCTAATTCTAAGGGCGTTAATACTCGCTAGTTCGCGCGTTAATTCGACTGTTGCAATTCGCCTTACATTTTCCGCTGTGCAAACATCCTGCCACAGCGTCCTCGGCGAGAGGATGCTTGCGTCTCGGGAGTTCTTGCGGCAGAATGCACGATTATATATCCTGTCTTTTCGCTCTGCGAATTTCGAAAAAAAAAAAAGAAAAAGAAAAAGATAGTCGGAGATAGAAACCGAGAGCGAGGCGAAAACAACCCCTTTGTGCGAGCCCGCGGGAAATATGCATGCCCGCATTGATATGCATACGGTGTCAAGTAAATTTGCATCGGGTATCGTGCGAAAATAGAGACCTATCATTTGCCATGATATAACGAGAATAGTAAACGCCGCGCGGATACTTTGTTACGTACACGCCATTTGCAACTGAATCGACCCCCGACCCGTGTCAATTCACTTTTGCAGAACTGTGAATGATGTTCGCAATCGTCATCGCGATAACGAGTGGAATTCATCTTTTACGACACGCTATCGTTATTAAAAGCTTCTACTAATTTTTTTAGCGACACCTTCTTCTTCTTCCTTTATTAAAACTTTTTTGCATTGAGTTTATTATATTATACGTTGAATTAGCAGACATTATATTTCATTAAAAATCACTCCTGCAAAAGAATTTTGTAGATAATAATTGCACAATTACCAAGTAAAATATTCAAGTCGCAACATCGATTTTAAATTTACGAAAATTATTTTAACGAAATGTACATTCTTTTCGTCGGGATCTGGATTTTACTGTTTTACTTATTGGTTCTTTGGTTCATTTGGTTCACAGAGAATCAACACGGGGTTCGCGTGAACGGTAATCGCAGCATTGGTTCACCGCGTTGTGACGAGTGTCTCGGATCGGTGCATCTCGAATCGCCTGGTGCTAGTAGTCGCGAGTAATTAGTGAATTCGGCAGATTGAGAGAGAGAGAGTGTCTCGCGTGTGCTGCGTAGTGATCGACAGGAGTCACTGGAGCATGCGACAGTAAGGACCTATCGATCCCAGCGACGTGCATGTTTATCGCTGGACAATGGCTGGACTACGCTACGTTTGCCGGCTCTTCGTCATCTTCGGATACCTGTCGGTCGTTCCGGTGCTCGCCCAGAACCCCGTGGAGGAGAAGACCACCTTCGAGGCTGCTTTCCAAGGTGAGTCGTTTTTATTTGCTCTCCCCTTGGATTTATAGACTCCGCGGTAACTTACGTGATATGATATACCGATCTGACTTTTGTTTTACGGTCGATGTTACCGCAAAAAGGAGCTGAGGATCGTCTCGTGGACGCGAGATTGATGCACCATATTCTTCGAAAAAGTTCTAATATATAATCGCCTCGTTTTTTTAGCAAAAAAAGTTCACGTTTACAATTACATTGAAATTGATATACTGCTATTATAATATCGTAGTTACGTATCATAGTATAATGGAAGTATCTTTTACAGTGTAATACGGTGAATGAATAACTGTATTTACACTGTAGTAAAAGAACTTTATGGAATCATTTAATGTCTATAAAAATAACTCATAAGTTTTATCTTTTCATCTATAAAATTTTTATTTCTATTGATTATTTCTTCCGTTCAATCTATTTCTAGATAATCACATCGTTCGTTGTAAATATATATTTACACTTAACGTTGCATCTTCACGTACGATGACACAAGACGTAAAATAATAACGATACTGTTCTAAAAGTTTAAAGAGTTTTCAATTTAATGTTTCTTGGATAGAAACATATTTCTCTTTAAAATGAATAAATTTTAGATATTTTTTTTCGAAAAATATTACACAATAGAAAATTATTAAACTTCCTGTATTAAAATGAGAAGGTACATGAAACGTAATATATAGATACGTAGCCGACTATTGTCGGTAGAATTAAAAATATACAGGAAATCGAAGAATTTTCATCGTGCATCTATTATTAGCTAACAATGAGCTTGGAAACTAAATGTATAATAGAAGTTATTCATTTTATAATGCGATTGGTCTTATAATACAACGTTAACTGCTGGCGTACGTCTGTGAGACGTTGAGCAAAATGTTTTTTTGAAATAATTTATTACACGTTGCACGCACAACATTACTTAAAACATGTTTTTTATACCCTTAACATAATAATATAATAGTGTAAATAATTATTACATAAACAAAAATTATGTTTATACCTGTCGCAATACCTGTATATATCTCTAAAACGTACGCCAACGTTTATACTACTAAAAAAAACATGTCAGCAATTAAGGATTAATAAACTACATTAACGTTGAGAACGAATATTTCAGGATTATTCAATATCAATGAATATAATTCAGACAATTTTGTTTCTCGTTCTTATAGTTTTAATTTATAAAATTTTCACTTCTGATAATTATTCATGGATACTAAAAATAAATAATAAATAAATTATAATTTTGTGTTCTAAGACAAACTTTTTCTATGTTAAGCAGAGATGCAACTATAATACATTAAAGAGTAGAAGGATATACTAAAATATTTTAAGATTTATCATATTGATCTATTTTTCAATAATGTTTTTGAATTAACTTAAATTCGATTATATCTTATTAAAAAGATTAAGAAATCAATAATTTTCAGTTATAGAATAATTCATAAAAAAAAATACTTTTATTTAACTCAATTGCTGGAAAAAACAGATAATGCAATCTTGAGGGACAAAAGCTATTATTAAAAAATATAATTCATTCTTTTTCAAATAATAAAAAAATTATTAATATTTTTATAATTACCTTATGCACCGCAATCCAATAATTAAATT